>CAJNJA010011106.1:0-13836 GCA_905231915.1 Symbiodinium necroappetens | reverse complement strand
TCCCTGATGCAGTCCACAAGCATTGCGTCAAATGACCGAAAACTACCCAGCTCATCTGGGACGGCCGAGACACCGAAGTCTGGCTTGCTTTGGAGCAAAGCCCAAGCATCCCTTCTTAATGCCAAGGCGAGCAGTTTAGAAACCTTAGGTGGCTTACGAGGAAGCCCAGCCTGAATCAGTACGGCTAGCTGACAGTGCGCACGTCGCACATCACTGTCACTGCCCCATGAACAGGCTTGGCCAAGAAGCACATCGTCGCTTTGAGAGTCCATGATAACTACAAGCCGCAGTTTGGGCCCTTGCAATACATGCTGGAAGGACTGGCAGCATGCGAAAGCTGTGCAAGTGCAGAAAAGCCCTCACAAACGCGCAAGGGAAAGACCACACACACACACACAAAGACCGACAAGCCACACCCAAGGATGACAACACCCGCAACAACACACGAACACAACCACGACCACAACACGCCCACCCACAAGGGAACACGGCCAGGCGGCAACAACCCCGAGCACGACAACGCCACCCACAACAAAGACAACGGCACCCCCCGACGACGGCGACGGCGACAACGACAAGGACAGGGGGAGACCAACAACAACAACAACAGCAGCGACGCAACGGCGCGACCAGGCCAACGAGCACGGCCAAACCCCACCACAACACACGGGGGCCACCACCGACGACACAACAGCAACAACAACAACTTCGGGGTATAGGGTTTAGGTTTTTTGCGTTTAGGGGTTTTTTTGGCCTCTCAGCCAGCTAGGACGAGCCTGAATTGCACGGTTAACAAGCCAGAGAAACAAGGGATAATGGTTTAGGATTTCAGGTTTTTCTCCAGGGACTAGGGTGATTAGGGTTTAGAGCTTAGCCCAATACATACCCCTTAATTAAGGAACCAAGCTCAAACCATAATAGCCCGTGCAATGTAGGGTATGTTCCTTGGCCTTAGGTCACGGAGCTCTTGGGACTGTAAGCTAGGGTGTATGTGGATCTTCTGCATAAGTAAAGTAACCACAGAGGGCTTGTGCGCCGGGCACCGATTACTACACTTTGGGCTCGCCGCCCCCTCTGGAAGCCGGAAGCCCTCTGCCGTTTCAAGCCCTTGCCGCACCGTCGGACATTTGATGATCTGCGTAGGGTTTGGGGGATCTGATACAAGAAAGGGATACTGCTGTAGATGACATAAATCCTGCATTACCTTAAGGACCCTAATACTATGGGAATTACGGTATATTCCTTGTTATGGGTAATGCAGGATTTATATCAGCAACCGTGTTTCAAATACTTCAACGCGTAGATTATGCAGCTTCAACATTGCAAGCCTGCCACGGGCCCAAGATCCTCTGAGCCAAAACACCGATGATGTCGCCGGGCACTCGCTGGCTCCGCATGGCCTTGCGAGAGCTCGCAACTGCCTTATTTAAACAGCATCTCATGCTGTTTGGGTTCACGGTTTAGGGTTTAGCCCGAACCGTTTCCAGCAAGTTTGAGTTCCTGGGGACATCCAATTGAAGTCGTTGGCTGAGGGTGATCTCAGACGTGCAAGCAGACAAGGGCCAAGTGCGCGTTCGGTCAAAACACCAAAGTCACCCTAAAATCTCCACCCTAATCACGAAGCCCTAAATCCTAAACGCTAAACTTTAAACCCTAAACCCTCTCTACCTGATAGTAGTTTCAAGCTTAGTGATCTTCGTGGGAAAAGTTCGTCTCTTCGTTTGCAATTTCGTTTCTTCGTGTGCAAGGTCCGTTTCTTCGTGGGCAAAGTCCTTTTCTTTGCGGGAAAGGTTCGTGGGCGAGGTTTGCTTCTTCGCCGGCAACTTCGTTGTTGCGTGGGCAAGATCCGTTTCTTTGTGGGCAAGGTTCGTGTCGTCGTGGACAAGGTCTGAACCCTGTGGTCCGAATATTCAAAGAGTAGTCCGAGCCCTAAAATAGGGAAGAACGAACCCCAAAACGTCAGAAATCTAAGAGTAGTCCGAACCCTAAAATAGTAGTCCGAACTCCAGATAAATCATAATGACCCTAAGATATAAGTCCGAAATAGTAACGGAATGCTAAAATCATAGTCGAACCTTGTCCGAAAATTAAAACAACAGTCCGGACCCTTTTTAGGGTTCCGTCTAGGGTTTCTCTGTTATGGCTTTGTTTAGTTAGGGTTTCGGTTAGGTGTTTTCGTTCTGGGCCGTTAGGGTTCCGTTTAAAATTCAGCTTAGGGTTTCGTGTGGGTTTAGGATTTCACTTCGGGCTTAGGGAAAATGCTAAACTTTGTATGTCTCTTAATGGTTTGGGATTCTTTGGGCGGGTGGGAACTTTTCCATGTTCCGAAAAGCAAGCTCGACTAGATACCGCTGGATCCGGATCTGCTGAACCCTAAACCCTGAACCATAAACTCTAAACCCTCAAACCCAGGAAAAGTAGAAATTGTTAACTCTAAACCCTCAAGCCCAGGATAAGTAGAAATTGTTAACTCTAAACCCTCAAGCCCAGGATAAGTAGAAATTGCTTGTCCTTGCCCTAAAGTGCGTGGCCAGAAAGGCTTAGGTTCCTCTATGACTGCTCTGCTTTCAATGCTTGACGGACAGCATGAAAGCACAGAAACACAAGTTCCAGAAACACATGTGTTTCCGCGGATGCAAAAGGAAAGAGTCTGTCAAAACTCCGACCTGAACCTTACATACTTTGCAGTTTTACTCGAAGGGCAAAAAAAGCCAAGCTTCAAAGGGCAAATGAATTTAGGGCGACGCAAGAAGCGAAACCCGGTCAGAACGCACAATACCAGGCCAAAACTCAGGACCTGAACCCTAAACAAAAACAATAAACCCAGCAGCCCCAAACCCTGAGCCCTAAACCCAGCAGCCCCAAACCCTGAGCCGTAAACCCTCAACCCTAAACCCTAACAATTAACCCAGCAGCCCTAAACCCTGAGCCCTAAACCCTAGCAATTTCTACAGACCCAGCAGCCAGAAGTCAGGAGCCTGATTTCTGGCCGACGTATGGAGATTCCGAATCCGTCCCAAACCCTTACCTAAGCATGAGAAGGCCTTTACCAATTAGTGCTCCTGGTGCTGCTTTGCACAGTTGAAACAGGAGAGGTTCCGTGGGGGATGGCCTGTGGCTGGTTACGGCCCCTATAAACCCGAAACCCTTAATACTTAAGCCAAAACTCTAAAGCTCTAAAGCCCTAAAGCTCTAAACCCCTAAACCCTTTTTGCATCCAGGACTCTGTTCGCCAGCCGGGAAAGCGCAACATTCAACCCCTAAACCCTAAAACCCTAAACCTTAGAGCTTTAGGGCTTTAGTGTGCTCTAAGGTTTAGGGTTTAGGGGTTTCGGGTTTCGGACCCTGTCTCCCTAAACCCAAGTCTTCGGCACTTTTGGCTCAATCCTCGAACCCTGGAAGCCCTGGAAGCTCCTCCTAGCCCGGCAAAAAAGAAACAGAACCATCCCCAAACCCAAACCCTACAATCTAATGACTATATTATTATGATGTGATGTTATACTTTTTAACAGAAAACATGTAATGTTGTGTAAAGTGCCTTAAACTCCCTCTGGAACCGTTTCCCGGGTCCCTCCACTTGCACCTGGCGCAGCGCAAGGGCTCGCTGCCACTTGCCCACATTGGCAGCTGCACTCAGTCCAGCATGTAGGGCCACCTTGACAGTGACAATAACCTACACTGATTCACAAACGCCCTTCCATTTCATACGAAAAAATTAAACAGCAACCGTAAGTTCCAATGCTAGGTCCGTTATATTTCAAGACAGGCGTTTTTCATCTAGGGTCTATGTTCGCCGTCGTGTGGATTGGGGTTTTTTCATCAACCGCAAGATTCTAAGTGGCAGTAAGGAGACTGACGCACGAAGCCGAAGTCGTCGTAGCGGAGAGCAGTTGCTCGTAGGTACATGCCAGCAGTACTACACAGGGCCTGCATGTTGATAACAAGAGCAGAGGACACGTGAAGAGCCACACCATAGTAGGAAACTTGTGTAAGCACCCAAGAAGGAATCCAGGAGACACGCGCGCATACAAATACCTGCATAGATATTCGTCTTAATGTTTCTGACAACATGATGTAATGCAGCATTTCGTACACATCATGATGCAGAAACAGAATCAAACACATAAACGGCTACATAAACAAACGAAGCTCTTGGGGAGTAAACACAAGATATGTGTACATGCGATGCGTAAATAAATGTATGTGTGAACAGATGCACAAACATACACGCATTCATAAACCTAGATACCTTTTTCATAGCATATAGGTATGTCCACGCGGGTATAAAACCTCATGCGGTACAGAACATGCAATGCGCCGCCTATGCATCTACTACACGTAGCGAGCGCATGTCTGTATTCATACATACAAAAACAATGGCATGCTAATAACCAAGCAAGAGAGAGAGAGAGAGAGAGAAAAAAAAAAACAACTATATATATATATACACTCAACTAACTATTCATATATGTACATATGTATGAGCTTACAACACTTACTGTTATGTAGTTATGTATGCAACATTTTGAAACCGCCAGCTACTGCGCATGGGACAAAAACGCCAGCTTGCAGACTTCTATACGCCGTGTCCATTTACCTGCAAGTTGTGATTCTACATTTTTTGTTCTAACATCAATGCATATGTGCTTTTAGTTTCATGTTGTAGATTTTTTTCCAACCCTCTCCGACGCCCGCACTATGACTCACGATTTGTGCATGAGGTGCTCCTTCCTAGTTGTTTGGGTGCGAAGGCGCAAGTTTACTAGGCACGGCAACTCAGTTTCTATCAGGTAAACCTTTTTTGCACAGACTTGTGCATGCCCGCCTGGTATCCGGCAAACCTCGTTGTCCAGCAGCCCGGTCTAGCCAAACACACATTCCGCCCCTAACCTGAAACCCTATCCGGTATACCTAAACCCAGAACCCTATCGCCGCGTGCCCAACCAAAGGCGCACAGCCGTTCTAGTTTCCCGCTCAGGGCTACAGACGGATGGTTGGAAAAGTGCCCTAAAGCTGTGGCCTTCCTTTGCAATCTTGCTTCATGGTGGTCGTGAGTTCGCGGGGTCCATTTGAGTAAAGCGCCAATGCGACTTTAAGCACAAGGAGCTTGGGTTGTGGTTTCGCAGGACGGATTGCATGAATTGCCACGGGCCAAGGCTACACCCGTAGCCTGAAACAAAAATTCTCAAAGCCAGCGCGGCTAAGGGTTTAAAGTTTCGGTGTTTCGTTTCTCTTCAAGCTATATACAAAGCAGAGAGTGGGTGAAGCGCCATTTGTATGCAAATGCAGACATCCACCTACATCGCTAGCCCAGTCAACAAGCAAGCCGAGACCCTAGACAAGGAACCCCGAAGCCTCAACGTAAAATCCTTGAACCGCAACAGCCCAGCCCCTGAATCAACTTGAAAAGCAAGATCAAAGCCGAAAGCCTGCTCCGGCAGCATGTTCGCCAGGTCCATCCTCCCAGAGATTCGAAGCATTTCCCTAAGCTCCAGTTCCCCTCCGAGAGCCCGGTACCCGTGATGCAGGGATGTGCCTAAAAAAGTCTGAAGCAAACGTTTGCGCTAGACTCCCCTTTGAGATAGGGAATACGACTACCTATACCACGATAGTCCTTATGATCTGAAGTGCACTGCCTAACTCAAAGGCAATGTGGGCTGTCCATATGGGGTTTCCGAAAATAGGGGACCCTAATATAGTACCCTAAATAGTAGGATCCTTATAAGGACCCCAAAATAAGGTACCCCGTATTTTCGGAAACTCCCATATAAGTTTAAGAAGCATGCCCTGAACCAGGGAGGCTGGCCGCAGCACCAAAGAATCGAAAGGAGGGTGTATTCAAAGAGCGACGTTTTCGGCTTAGGGTTTACTAGATTATGGCTTGGGCTTAGGGTTCAGATGCTTCGTGGCTCAGATGTAATCATGGATCCTTGGGTGGATTCCGCGAAGGCCGCTAAACACTTGCAGCCCACAACAAATACTCCTACACCCTAGCCCTAATTCTTATAAACCCTACATGCCGCGCCGACCCCCTCGACTCGCTGGAGGTCTGATGCGGGTCTGGAAAGCATAAGAGGGTGTCGGGATTTTGGATGTTGACTTTCACTCGGGTTGCGTACACCTTTGTCATAAGCCTATACCCTTTCTTACACCTAGGCTGTGCAACACCCCAAAACCCTAATCCATAGCCCAGTGATTCACCCTAAATTCTACAGCCTAAACCCTAAGCCCTAAACCCCTAAACCCTAAACCCTAAACCCTGAACCCTAAACCCTGAACCCTAAACCCTAAACCCTATAAACCCTAAACTCTCGCCTCCGCAGGATCTGCAAAGCCTGCCTCCATTGGCAGCCTTTCGAAGGAAGGGGCTCTGTCAAGAAACTTTGCGGGATTCAAATCCTAACCTCCCAGGTAGCTACTGTATAGGGTACTAGAGCCCCTAGGGCCCTATATAGTAGATACCTGGGAGGTTAGGGAAAGATGCGGTTTGGGGTTTAGGGCTTCCTTAGCGTGACTACTTAGGCGTGCACGCAAATCATGCATAGAACGGTCTTGCAATTTTTTCTTCAGTTCATGGGCAGCGAACTGTCACCGAGTTCTTCAGCCGTAATCCTTGCAGGAGCTACGAGGTCGGTGGGAGGTGAATATGGTTTAATTGCTGGAATGCACCGCCACAACAGCACCGCGCCCACACCTACGACGATCAGGAGTGCGGACGTTGCAAGCACCGGTGCTTCTTGATGATCTGGATGTAGAGATGTAGAGGCAATCAGAAATTCCATAAGAAACCACTGCATCACGAAGCAGCTCACAAACATGACGGCTCCGACTGTCTCGAGACCGACGGCGATCATCACCCTTTCGACTGCGCCATCGCACAGTCGCCGGGCTTTGTAGGCCATCCGCAACAAAATAGGGACCATGCCTGGCAAATTCACCAACCAATTCAGGATGACGGTGGGTGTCGTGTCTACGCTTGTCAGGATCCGATCCAGGCCGAACCACAACACTGGGCCGGTTGCTTGCACGATACGCCGATACGAAAAGGTGTGGCTTGTCAACTGGCCACTAGGACACACGGACACGCGACAGGTTAGGGTTTAGGGAGTGGAATCAGGTTGAGCAGGCGAGCGCGGCAGGGATGTGCTCGAGTGGTGCGTTCTGGCTGGTCTTCCACGCAGGGACTGATGCAGCAGCGAGTCTGCGAAATCGACGCCGAATGAAATCCTTTATAGCTCCCAAATCCGTTCGAATTCAGGCGCATTGCCCACCGGCTTAACTGTGCGGGATCACCTTTTACAAGAATCTCTCGCTACCACCGGGGCCTTTTTCGCATGCAGAGACGGCCGCAGAGCAGCCCACCAGCGAGTGCAGCGAAGATCTCCCAAGAGTGATCAAGAGTGTCGAGGGTTCAGGATTTGCTGCGTGCAACAAGTGTTGATTCCAATTAATTATCTAGTATTGATCTTAATATCACGATGTTTTCACTTTTCTATATATATATAAGAATATGTATACGATTCTTACTGTTTACTAAACCCTAAACCCAGCATGCGGGGCTTGCGCACTGGCGGGGAGGCCTCAGAGATCACCTCCGCAGCACCCGAAACCCCAAACTTAACTCAGAGCGTGATGCTGTGCACTAGTCAGGGCAGTACCGATCAAATCGTCCCAAAGCTGCTAAGGAGGCAAAAAAGCCTGCAATCCAGATGATCTGGCATAGAGGTTTTGTACTGGTAGGGTATTTTGAGGCTTTGTGAGCCTTTAGATGGGTGTCTACAGGCTTAGACTTGCTGCATCTCCACACAGAGGGACGACCGGCCTGAATCCATCCAGCAGCCACGTCAATGCCAAACACCACCTGTTCGCCTTCGGGGTCAGAAGGGCGAGAAGGGGCTTAGGGCTTACCCAGAGAGCCCAATACTCTTGATTAAGGAATATTGCTTAAATCAGGATATGAAGCCCCTTATAATTTAAGGGTATATTCCTTAGGGCGAGAAGGGTGGGTGTTATCAGCGGGGTTCTAAGTCCCCTAAAATGAGTTATAAGTATAGTTACCCTAATCATAACCCCACTTAGTAACTACCCATGAACCTCCAAGTAGGGCTTGTAGGGTTCAGGGAGGAAGTCGGCATGGCATATGGCATATATGGACCCTGAAGAACCTACCTTTTTAGGGTTCCTGAATATGGCTTCTGTATATAAGTCCGTACAAATGTAGGTTATTTGGGGTTAAGGTATGGGTCATACGGTTGCAGTAGGTTCGGGGAGTGATTCGTCAACCTTTGCTGCAAAAATCTCCGAGAGCCACCCCCCCCCCCCACCCCCTTAGAACACTGACTTTACCCATAGGCCCCTAAGTGGTTCCTTTTTGGGATTCCCTTATAGGATTCTAAAATATAAACCGTAAAAAGGAACTACTCAGGGGCCTATGGGTAAGGCTTATCGTAGGGCGAAGCCATGATTCCCAACGCCCAGAGGCGAGGATCTTCGTGAGCTTCGGTCAGGCTCCGAAGATCAAGTCCACCGGATTTAGAGGTTCGGGTTTAGGGCTTAGGGTTTAGGGTTCAGGGTCCAGGGTTTAAGGTTTAGGGTTTAGGGTTTAGGGTTCAGGGTTTAGGGTTTGGGGTTGAGGGGGTGCTTCAACTCAAGATCACACTTCTGACTCCTTGGCCTGTTGGGGTCATTCTGCAGAGCATTCTTCAAGGCAAAAGCTTGTCCCTTGGAACAAACCCTAAACTTTTCATCTCTTGGCCGACAGTCGTGCTGGCTCTAAACCCTAGACCCTACTTGGAGGTTCATGGGTAGTTATAAGTGGGGTTATAAGTCCCCTAATATGTATAGTTACCCTACTTATAACCCCATTTATAACTACCCATGAACCCTAAACCCTAAAAGCCCTATAGAACCCTTTTAAAGGAACCCTTAAAGGAACCCCATAGCCCCCATTTATAACTACCCTAGACCCGAAACCCGAAGGAAGAAGAGCCAGCACCTAGAAGCCCGAAGCCCTACAGTCCCTAAAGCCAATCCCAAAGCCTCATACCCTAACCACTGTAAGCCCAATTTGCCCCTAGAAACCACCGAAATCCTGAATCCCCAGAGGCCCTGAACCCTTTTGCAGCCCTGAAACCCCCACGGCATGTTTCTTTCGTCCGCCTTGCTTCGCAAGCTATGTGGACGCGGGCGAGTTTAGGAGTCGCTAGGCACGGGGTCTGAGGGTATTTTACGGTACAAGGTTTATAGGGTTTTAGGGTTTAGGGGTTTGGGGTTTAGGGATAGGGTTTGGAGCCAAACTTCAGTGTGAGTCGAGTGCCTGGTATCCGGCTTAGGCCTAGCATTCGGGCGTTCAGGGTGCAGGTTCAGGCTGTGTCTATGGTTCAGGGCCCCTCGACTATTCGGGAGACATCCCTAAACCACTGCTGCAACGGTGTGGGGAACTGTGGCCTCGTCGTCTCGGTTGAAGATGACAAAGTGTGCCAAACCGGGGGGCGGTGACATCATACCGAGTGGCCCTGAGTTTCTATACTCGTAGCAATAATTGTAATGACAATAATAGCAATACTAATAGTCAGATTAACAATAATCATAATGTTAATCATCATGAAAATGATGATGAGAAAATAGCAGTATTCGTAATAATACTAATAATAATCGTAGTACGGATACTTAGAGTGATAATAGAATGACACTAGCAATCGGATAATTAAAAAAACACGTAAAACCCTGCAAGCATTCTGAAGGCTTCAGGGATACTGTCACGGATGCCGGTCGTAAGCCGACGGGGTGGATTTGCAAACCGCCTACTCCCAAAACCGTCCTGGCCAGCTCGAACCTTGCAGGCCCAAAGACAGGCAAGAGTCGTGCAAGGAACCCGGTAGGAGCCCAATTACAGCACCCGCGCTGGGGATCGGGATGTGTTGGCGAAGCTGCGCACAATGGTTTCCCAAACAAGAACGCAGGCAAATGCAAGACTAGTGAAAGACCATTGGACAACATGGGAATCTGCAAAATCTGAAGAACTATCACTATTGAACTTAAACTTCAGATCGGACCTGCTTCTCCAAAGAAGGTGGCCATGGTAATGCGTACTGTTGCTGGAATGGTTACCCTTCTTGTTCTTGCCACGGCTACTGCGGCTACTGGTGCTGCTGCCGCATACTACATACTACATCCTACAACGCTACGCATTCCAGGTCATCTGTACCTACTACACAAATGTCTCCTTGTAGTAGTAGTAGTAGTAGTAGTAGTAGTAGTAGCCGTAGCAGTAGCAGTAGTAGTAGTAGTAGTAGTAGCAGTAGTAGCAGTAGTAGTAGTACTAGTACTAGTAGTAGCAGTAGCAGTAGTAGTAGCAGCAATAGTCGCCGTAGCATTTACTGCTACTGCTACTGCTGCTCCGACTCCGACTTGACACCGCTGCCGCAGCCGATGCCGCTAACCACTACTGCTACTGCTGCACCACTCCACTATTGCACTTGTGACCCACTAACCCTAAGCCCCAAATTTGCGCAGCTTCTTGGAGAAATGATTTTTGCAGGCTGTGCATGCAGAGCCGCAGAAAAGAGATGATCTATGCAAACAGTGTCTCGGATGGCTTCTGAACCCGTCCTTGAAACTTCCAAACTCCAGAATATGAACCGTGTAGACGCACCCAAAAGCCAAAGTAACAAATTCTTGGGGTCCGGTCCATGTATGTATTAGCGTCTACTAAGGCCTTAAAAAGGATCAAGCAGAGGAACCCTCAAAAAATCTGACCAGAAGACAGCCAAGATGTTGCCCTCCTTGCGACTGTAGGTCCGGCTAGGGGTCTACCCACAACCTCCGGTCTCGCTAACACACAGAGTAACCCTAAACTTTCCTAAACCTTTTGCCCGCAACCCTGAACCCTAAACCAACACCTGTTTGTTTGAACTCTTTCCGCACCTGCTCGGGACATTCTCGGTAATTAATGAAAGTAGGTCAGGTCTCTTAGATTTGCTTTTGGGTGCAGAATTTCTGTGGGATTTTTGTTTGCGTCTGTGCTTTTTTTTTTTTTTGCTGCCGGTGGGGGGGATCCAGCGGCTGCGAAGCGCCGGCAACGCCTCTGGGACGCCAGCATTAACGGGAGAGTCTTTTGCCGTGCTGTTGGAACCACCAGTTTTTACTCGGGGGAGAGCACGTTGGTTGTGCTTCGGGATCCGGCAGTAAGGCTATGTTGGCCCATCAGTGCGATCGGGTTGCGTCAAGATTGCTGCGAGCACGGTCCGGGATCTGCGAGTTTTGGCAGTAGTAAGTGGTAAGCAGTTCCGTCAACACACTCAGAGATCGGTGGTTCCCGGGGCTTCTGGGGACAAGCTTCCTGCCGCGGCGTGTTCGTGGCAGTTGCACAAGATCAATGTGCCCCCGTGCCTCCTGTAGTAGGAGTAGTAGTAGTAGTAGTAGTAGCAGCAGCAGCAACAGTAGTAGTAGTAGCAGCAGTAGGAGCAGTAGTAGCAGTAGTAAATAGCAAGTAGTAAGTAGGGAGTAGTAAGTAGTAAGTAGCAGTAGCAGTAGCAGTAGCAGTAGCAGAAGCACTACTACCAGTAGTAATACTAGTACTATTACTAGCAGCAATAGTAGTAGTCGTCGTAGTAGTAGTAGTGCTAGTATTCGTAGTCGTAGTCGTATGACTGCCTCAAATACAGAAATACATACATGCATACAGTCATAGATTTCTGCATACGCACAAAGCGTTGAAGCAGAGCAGCGGAGAAGCAAAGAGCAGAAAAGCAGAGAAGCAGAAGAGCAGAGAAGCAGAAAAGCAAAAGCAGAAACAGAAACAAAGAGCAAACGAGAAGCAAACACCGGCAGAAGGCCGAGAAGCCGAAAACCAAAAATCCTGCTCGGAATTGCGGAA
The DNA here is from genome assembly GCA_905231915.1 of Symbiodinium necroappetens. NCBI lineage: Eukaryota > Dinophyceae > Suessiales > Symbiodiniaceae > Symbiodinium > Symbiodinium necroappetens. The sequence goes on along the minus strand of CAJNJA010011106.1, from coordinate 1,958 downwards.
GCGCAGAAGCACCAAAGCGCACGAGACCCCCCCAAGCCAAAAAAAACAAAAAAATCCTACAGGCGCAAAACATAAATTCCCACAAAAAATGGCCCTCCTTTGTTTTTAGACGTCCCTTTTTCTTTCGCGAATGCCTCTTAGGGTTTATGGTTCGCTCGGGGTTTCTCTTCGTGAGTTCTCAAGATCTTTTCTTGAACAGCAGTAGTTTTTGGCACGGTAGGGTTTAGGATTTTAGAGCAACTTGGAAGATTGAGCCATGAGTATTGCTGCATCTGCGATGCTGACAATGACCGGAAATTGTCTGTACTAAGAACAATCAAAACTAAGCTGCAGTGCAACTTCCCTTCGGTGAAGACATGAATGCACAAATAAAGGCCGGGAGACGTCGAACTGAGCTAGCCCCGCTACTAAAGGGTTCAACAAATACCATAGCGTCTTGGGATCTGTTATACTCTAGAAATATGAAGGAAACCCAAGGAATGATGCGTGTGACAACGTCCTTGTTATCTTTCGGAAGAACAATTGTTGAAGTCTTCTACGCAGGGCGTCGACAAGAGCGGCAGCTCACAGCCTCAACCATTAACCTGAACCCGACTTAGGTCCTCATTCCCTAGCCTCGGACCGAAGAAGGACATGTGGGCGTCACTTTGCGCAGCTGCTTCGCTGCAGCTCGCCCGACAGGAATGCAGAGAGGGATCCATTTCGAGTTGCTGGTCATGTCTCCTATTTGAAGGAGACCGTTTATGCTGAGTAATAAATGTTGTCAAAAGCACCTGATTCGGGGTACTAGGTGTAGTTGCCCTGAATATATTCCTACTGGTCAACATTCATGGCATGGCATCACATTCGGGATCCTATAACAGTAGAAACCAGATCCGAAAATCCCAAACAAAAACGACAGGTCCATGAGACCCACAAATCTGCTGGCTCCATGAACCTTTGAAGGACACTTCCCCAGACCACCCAAAACCTTGAATGTTCAACAGACCTTCCCAGCCGAATAAACGCTGGGGCGAGTGTGTGAGCGGCTAAACCCTGAACCCAATGTGGGCCGCAGGCCAAAGAAGCTCTAGCGACTTAATTTTCTGCTGACAACGACGTCCTGGAGTCTGGAATCTGGATACGAAACTTTATCATCCTAAAGCCGTAAACACTGAATCTAAACCCTAAACCCTAACCGTCCCTAACCCCTAAACCCTAAACCCCTAAACCCTAATCCCCTAAACACGAAAGCCCTGAGGAGACCCCCTGAATGTACTGCTGAGGCTTCGGAATCATGAACAGGCTTTGGGCTAGATTCAGAATTATGAACAGGTTTGGGGCTAGATTCTAGTAGAATTACGAGAGTTGACGGGGATGCCATTATGTGCTAGTGCTTGAGACATCTACATTTTGATTTAAGCAATTGAACCCTCGTAAAATCTCATATCAAACCGGACCCCACTCTGGTGGGAGGATGCGATCTTCGCTCCGGGTTACGGCAGGGGCGCAATGGTGGCCGAAGGAATTCCCGGGCTCCACTTTCAGCAATCATTGGTTTAGGGGTTTGGGTGGATTTGCAGGTTTGATGATGAATACCAGAAAGTTGGAATATGGATTTAGGAAGATTAGTGCAGGGATTATTCCCTATAATTAACCTTACGGGTATGAGGAAGATGACCTAGTGACGAACTTCCAAAGCTGAGCCCGTGGCTTCGCACTCGCGGAGCCGTGATCTACGGCACCCGGATACAAAACTTTGCCCATCTGTTTAGATGGCATGCGAGGCGCTCTAGCACTTTGATCATCTACGACTAGGACTACGACGACGACGACGACTTCTACTGCTACTCCTGCTCCTGCTCCTGCTCCTGCTCCTGCTCCTGCTCCTGCTGCTACGACGACGACCACGACTACTACTCCTTTACTAAGTACTAAGTACGAGTATGACGACGACGCCGACTACGTCGACCGGCAGC
>CAJNJA010011105.1:484-13837 GCA_905231915.1 Symbiodinium necroappetens | reverse complement strand
CCTAAACCCTAAAACCCCCAACCCTTAAACCCTAAGCCCTAAACCCTAAAACCCTAAGCCCTAAACCCTAAACCGTAAACCCTAAAACCCTAAGCCCTCCTAATCCGATGTAAGCCGCCGCTCTGAGCTCCTAGGCCCAACTTCATAAGCCGAAGTCCGACATGCCCAAACTCAAAAGGTGTCCTAGAAGGGTCACTACAAGGGTAGGGTTTAGGGCTTAGGGTTTAGGGTTTACGGTTTCGGGTTTACGGTTTAGGGTTCTATAAGGAGGATCTGGGGGACTGAGTAAGCACGGTTAAAAATGGACATTAATTGGGGGAGATAAGCATTTATAAGTATAAATTATAACCCTACTAAGGAAACTGGCCATTAAGCCTCAACCTACACATACGGCATCGGCTGGGATGGGATACCTGCTAAGCCGGCAAGGAGTGGCCATCGGCGCCAAGAGCGAGGCTTTGGACTTGCCTGGCGCCAGAAATACAGGGTTTAGGGTTTAGGGTTTAGGGAGATTCGGAGTGGCATTTCGTGGACCCTGGGCCCTGAAGCCCAGAACCGCCAACAACCCAAAAAATTCTCACGAAATAGTGGCAAAGGTCATCTCGGGAGGTCAGGAAGCATGGGCCATCTCCGAATGTGGGTTTTTGTATATCACAAGTGTTCCACGAAATAGGGCTCCAGGTGTAGGCCCGAGGGGTAGCGGTGTTGTAGTTCCTGGTCGTAGTAAAGGAAATAGTCGTCGTAGTAGACGTGGTCGTGGCCGTAGTAGGCGTTTTATTAGCAGTCGTAGCAGAACGAGCAGCAGCTGCAGCTGCAGCAGTGATAGCAGCAATCGTACCAGTAGCAGTAGCAGAGGCGGTGGCAGTCGCCACAGTAGCAATGAAACTTAAATAAGAGCCACGTCGTCGTCGTAGTAGTTGTAGTAACTTAGTAACAGGAGTAGTCGCGGTAGCAGTGGCAGTAGTAGCAGTAGTAGTAGTAGTAGTAGTAGCAGCAGCAGAAGTAGTAGTAGTAGTAGTAGTCGTCGTCGTCGTCGTCGTCTTCACCACAATTCCTCGCCTCCTCGTCCAGCTCCTTCTGACTCGAGACTTCGGCCTCAGCACAGCAAGGGCCTACAGAGCTCAGGGTTTAGGGTTTCACCGGCCGGGGGGTGGAGGATTCGTGGGGTTCTGGATCGCAAAGCTTTCTGGGGTTCTGGGGTCCTTTGGCACGTGAGGTGTGGGGGGGTTTTGGAATGTTTAGGGCTCGCGGCTAGGGTTTGAGTTTATAATTCATCAACAAGCATTCCCACAGAGCCAGGTAAAAAAATACAAAACAAAGTAAAAAAAAAAAACTGCTGCAGTTGGTGTGCAGATGTCTCTTGGGCCTGGGGCCCCCGGAAAACCCAACCCTTGAATTGAACTCTTCGCCCTAAAAGCCTAAACCCCTAAAGCCCTAAACCCTAAACCCTAAAACCCTGAAGCCTAAGCCCCTGAACTCTGAGCCCTAAGCCCTCGAAGAAAGCCGAAGATCCCACACCATCATCGGCCCTGAACCCCCTAAACCCGAAGCCCTAAAGCAGAAAGCCCTCAACCAAACACTCTTCGACCCCGGACGCTGCAGCCTGAGATTCCCCCAAAAGGGCAAAAAAAAAGATCTTGACAGGAGGGCATTCATGGAACTCGCAAGTGTAAACACAATACTACGAATAACAAGAATGTTAGCAATGACTAGTAGTAATAGTAGTACTAACAATGATCAAAATCAAAACAAGAAGGTCAAGGTACTATGAAAAAGGTTGCAAAAAGCTTGGCACAGAGAAATCACAGGTTCTTGCTTCGCACACCATCTCCAAAGGGTTTAGAGTTTAGGCTTTTAGGATTTAGCCCCAAAGGTCATAGCAAAACATCACTACTTCTACCATCAGCTGACAAGCAGTCTGCGACCCTTGCACCCGAAGCCGTAAACCCGAAGAACTAAACCCAGACCTGCAGCATTTTCCTCCTGCCACAGCAAGGCCCTACGGGCATTCGCGTGCGGTGGTCCAGGTGGACCTTGTTAGGCTTAGGGGCCGAGTACCTTAGCCCAAAAAAAGTTAACCTTTCGAATTATATTAGGTTTATATAAGCCCCAAAAGCCAAAAAAAGTTAGCCTTTTGAATTATAAGAGGTTTATATAAGCCCCCAAAAGGTTAAAGTTTAAAGGTTACCTACTCAGCCCCTAAGTAGGATTCCATGGGTAAAGTCCGCGAGCGTCGGCTCCGTGCACTCAAGGGGGGCACTGTTGAAATCAAAACTGAACCCTGAACTCCAAACCCTAAACCCCTAAACCCCTAAACCCCTAAATTCTAAACCCCTAAATTCTAAACCCAAACCCTAAACTCTAAACCCTAAACCCTAAACCCCTAAATTCTAAACCCTAAACCCTACACCGACTGAAGTTGTTCCCTGTATGTACTTTCGGGCCCACCCTGTTCTTTCCGGTGCCTCCTTGCATCCTTCAGGACACAAGCAGTTTCGGCAGGGTGAGGTGTGCTGGGCTAAGCCAAGCCCTAAACCCCAAGCCCTAAACCCTAAACCCAATAACCCTTAAACCTAAACCCAATAACCCAAAGCCCTGAACCCTGAACCTTGTAAGCCTTAAGCCTAAACCCTAAACGCCAAAATCCTAAAACCCTAAACTCCGAGCCCAATAACCCTAAGCCCTGTGCCCTATACCCTACAAGCCTTAAGCCTAAACCCTAAACGCCAAAACCCTAAAACCCTAAACTCGAAACCCAATAACCAACCTTCTCCATATATGTATGTATATATATATATATAAACAAATAAACCTATAAAGAACTCTGAACTCTAAGCCCTAAATCCTAAAAACCGTGCCCTTGCGCGGTACCGGGGCCGAAACTCCTCGTCTGCCCCTTCCTGACTTGGCCAGGGAGTGGGACGTCGGCACGTGGAAAGGGCTCTAAAGCAGGGTCCCTTACTTTAGGGTTTAGGGTTCAGGGTTTAGGGGTTTAGGGGTTTAGGGTTTATACAAGGGTGCCGTACTGTGTTGGGGACCCCAAAAAGGAACCCTAACTTAGAGAATTACCCACATACGGCCGTCTTTTGCAGGCCCTTTTGCTCGGCTGGAAGGACTCTGTCATTGATGCCGGCACCTACAGCTCTGCGACTGTGGCGGAAGGGAAGCGGGCTACAAGGCTTATAGGGTTTCGGGTTTTAGGGTTTAGGCTTTCGGGTTAGGGTTTAGGGTTTCGGGTTTCGGGTTTAGGGTTTCGGGTTTAGGGTTTGACTATAGAGAACGGTCGGCAGATCGGCGCTCAGACGTAACGCCGGTGGCCAGGCTGCAATTTGGTCACCTGGGCCATCGGCTTTGAGGTACTTGATGCTTGATACCACCATTCACAACGGATTCATGGGTGAACCTAATCCCTAAGCCCCTAAACCCCTGAACCCCAGAAACCTAAACCCCCAAGCCCCCAACCCCAAAACCCTAAACCCCGACTTTTCAAGCTACTACGTCACCCCGGAGCTGAAACTGCTACTTGCCATTCATTGGCTGTGTACTGGTTCGGCTTCGCATTCAAGGCTTTAGGCTTAGGGTTTAGGTTTTAGGTTTTAGGGTTTAGGGTTTAGGTTTTAGGGTTTAGGGGTATGTGGACCCCTTATTGACCATGAAGCAGGCGTCTCCATTAGGGTTTGAGGCTGGGGGTCATGCAGTCAGGGATTTGGGCGCAGTGTGGAGTGAGTTCAGTGAGGGAGTTTCTCACGTCAGTGGTTCTACATTCTTCAACCACGGTTTCTCGACGACCTTGAAGGCTTAATAGCTAGCAACATGTTCGTTTGGAATATAACATATACCCATAGGACCTAAGTAGTTCCTTTTTGGGATTACCTTACATAAACCACAAAAAGGAACTACTTAGGGGCCTATGGTTACACCCCTAAACCAGGACTTTCCTCCACTTCGCTCAGGCCGCATGTTGCATCGTGACCTTCAATAACAAAAAATGCAGACTAAGAGGCTGGTCGTGGTTATTTGGGACACTGTAACTCTCAAGCTCTAAACCCCGCTAGACCCCTTAAAGCCCCAAACCCTAAGCCCCAAGCCCTCACCCTCGAACCCCCTAAGTATGTGATACCCAAAGCTGAGAGCCTCCATCTCAAACCCTAAAAACTCTGAGCCCTGAAACCCGGGACCCCTACACAATATCATACGGTTTAGGGTTTAGGGAGCCCCGAATCCCCTAAACCCTAAACCCTAAACCCTAAAACCCTAAACCCTAAACCATAGAGTTTAGGGAGCCCGAAATTCCCCAAACCTGATCTGCGGTTGAAGCTGCATGCTGCCATTTAGCAGATCCAACTCCGCTTGCGTCAAAGAGCCTGGCCGGTGCAGGCTCTCGAGTCCGAGTTGCGACAACAACATCACCAACACTAAACCCTTGGGGTTTAGGGTTTAGGGGTTTAGGGGTTAGGGGTTTAGGGGTTTAGGGTCTAGGGTTTGTAGTACCCTTACAATATAGAAGCCTGAGTAATTAGCACTGCTGTTTCTTAGGGGTCCTGATTATGAATGTAGTATAGTATAATTACCCCCGGACCCTACTCGGATTCCTAAATCCCTGCTCTATTCTTACAAGGGAGGCCATTGCCAAATCGGTGCTGCGACATCACCGTAATTGCGACCACCGCCGTTGCCATCAGGCGATTCATAGTGACACGACTGTCATAATCGCAATATTCGGACTACGGTTGATGGCCGAAATCCTGCATCACTTTGAAACTACCAACGGCTCCCCTGCTACCCCCAATTTTAATGTTGCACTCACGCAGGGTCTAAAACCAGGGACTGCGCGAATGGCCGAAATCCCGCATGACCCCACAGGGAAGCAACATTGAAATGCAGGGGTTGTGGGGAAGTGGATAGCGCGACATGGAATATGTGCGATGTTTTAAGTCTTGCAGGATTTTGGACATCAGCAGTATCAATGAGGGTATCTGCAATAACCACCAGGATGCTAGTCTTCGTGCCAGCCACCACGTCAGTATCACTCACCATGAAGACTCGCCGTCATCATTACCAGCATCGCGGTCGCCAAATTCTCACACTCGTTGTACCAACAATGCGCCCTCCTCGTGATCACTGTGAAGGTCAGGGCAATGTTGATGACACTATCGTCATCATCATCAGAGTCAGCATCACCCACATCCCCGGGCCCACTGTCATGCCAGCAGTGTCGTCACGGCCGTCACGTAAGCCTCATTATCGTCACGGTCATTCTAAACCCTACAACCTTAACCCGCAAAACCCTAAACCCTCAACCCCAGAACCCCAAAACCCTAAACCCCCGAACTCCAAAGCCCTAAACCCTAAACCCTCAAGCAGACTACGGTACCACGAGGCCTGTCTTGTCCTCCTCGACCAGACCCAGCTCCGCGAGGAGCTCTGTGCACTCGTCCTCTACGGTCTCATGCTCTTGGGCCTTAGGGGTTTAGGCTTTAGGGTTTAGGGGTTTAGGGTTTAGGGGTTTGGGATTTAGGGTTTAGGGGTTTAGGCTTTAGGGTTTAGGGTTTAGGGTGGTTCAGGGTGCGGGTTTAGGGATGAACCTACACATTACGTAAGCTACAAAGTACAGATAATTACTGGTAAGTGGGCAACCTTATCATGATGCGGGCCATGATATTGGGAGAGATGCCTCAAACATGAACCATATGGCTAACAGTATTTCCTGACTCTATACTAACCGTTTGATGGCAACAGTAGTTACTACCCTGCTGCCACGATTGCAGCCGTTGCCAGAGATGTCAGCTGTATGGTTTAGGGGTTTTGTCGTCATAACACAGCATTAAGATCTTCTGGCTTAAGTCAGCTCTAAGGTTTGGGGTTTTTTGTCGTCGCAACACAAACATTAAGATCGTCTGGCTTGAGGCTTAAGGTTGGGACTAGCCTGGCGTTAGACTCAAGCCCCAAGCCTTGGAAATTCCCAGTCTTGGGCTGGAGAAACCCTATCTGGACCTTTAGTGGAACCAGAAGAGAACCCTGAACCGAAGGAACCCTTACAAACCCTAAACCCTAAATCCTGAACACCCAACTCTAAACCCTAAGCCCTACACCCCTAAACCCCCAACTCTAACCCTAAACCCTAAAACACCCCTAAACCCCAAACTGGCCCAAACCCCTCAAAGCCTAAACCCCCAAAGCCCGCGCTCCTCCAAGGACACAGCGCCCGCAATGCCCACGGCCTCCTCGATTACATAGCAGTTCAGCATTAGTATTAGTGTGAGTATTAGATGGTACTGGTATCGGTATGCGAGTTAGCATGAGCATTGTGCTACTAGCAATATGTTGCTACTCATTGTTGTTGTTATTAATACTACTTCAAGGATGCTTAGATCCAAAGGTGCGAATAGCCTTTCGGGGGGTTTAGGCTTCGGGGGCTTTGGGTTTAGGCTTCAGGGTTTAATTAATAACTAGTATAGTAACGGTAGTAGCCCCCTAAACCCTAAACCCTAACCCCTTTTAGGCTTCAGGGCTTTACGGGCTGCGGGCTTGCAGCCCAGACCTGTTGCTTTCTGCAACTTTCTACCACCGCCTCGAAGCGACTCAGCGTAAGCTGGTTGGCCCTTTAAAGCCTCTGAAAAATATTAGTAAATAGGGGTCCTCTTAAGCCCAATAAGGGGAACTATAAAATATCCCAAAGGCCTACCTAGCAAGGGCTCGCTTTCTTGGCTGCAAGTATACCCTGAGCCCCGCAAACACCTCATGACCCCAAACAGCCTTGACCCTTAAAGGTGGCACCTTTTCTTGGTTACTCTACGCTGGTTTCTTGTTGGATCCTGGGCCCTAGCCGCTAGCAATATAACAAGTCATCCAAGAGAAACTTACGAGCGCGCAGACTTGCGATTACCCCAGACGGTCCATATACACTGCCATGATGGAACTAGATCCCAAAAGACAATCTTTATTGTGGTTTTGGGGGGACCTCCTAAGAATTAGTAGTATCTATGGACCCTCTTGGCACTACCCATAGGCTCCATAGTAGTTCCTTGTTGGGATTACCTTATAGGATCCTAAAGAAAAACCACAAAAAGGAAGTACTATGTAGCCTATGGGTAAGCCCTTGATCCGCCTCCAGTCTCGGCGGAGGTGGCTGCGAGGCCTGAAACATGTGGAGGTTCCGAAAATTAGGGTACCCCTATTTTGGGGTCCCCGATAATAAGGATCCTATTATTAAGGGTACTATATTAGGGCTCTATATGTGGAGGTTCAAACCTCGGGAATCCCGAGCCCTTAAACTGCCGAGGCCTCCCATTTAGGCTTCAAGGGGTAGGGAACCCTAAACCCCCAAACCCTACGCTGCTCTTTGTGTGCCTTTCTCCACAAACGCCTGGATCGCTGAGATTTTGACATCACCATGTCTAGATTGCTGGCCTTGGTAGTGAGAATGGGGCTTTAGGGTTTAGGGTTCCCCGTTTCTAGTCTTGCTGACAGCCATCATGTAGCTCTACCCCACCTTCTATAACAAGCTGGCCACGAGATCATTATCCACATCATGGACATCACACTCCTGGTCGCAAACATCATCTGCCTCATTTCAGAAACACAACTTGATGCAGCATTCTGGGAAGATCAAGATGATTCGAAGTGTGATAGTCGTCGCCATTATCTCCATCTCCACCATGACCTAATTCCCTGCCCTAACCCTAAACCCCTGAAACCCCTGAAACCCCTAGGCCCCCAAAACCCTCAAATCCCTAAATCCTGGTCTTCCCAAATCCACTACGACCCCATCGCCTCGGTACTGTCCGACTCACCCAGCATCTCATCCAGGAGCTGCGTGACACAGGGCAACGGTGCCTCGCTGTATGTGGGCTTCGGGTTTAGGGTTCAGGGGTGAGGGTAAGGATTCCGGGTGTAGGGCTTTCTGGTTCAGTGGTTAAGGGTGTAGGGGCTTAGGGCTTGGGGTTTTGGGTTAAGGGTGCAGGGCAAGGTGTTCTGCTTCTATGGAGCTTTCTTGAGCCTGCACTGTCTCTTCACTTGTGCTTCGCACTCGGTGTTTATTGTGCAGTGGTTTAGGGTGCAGGATTTAGAGCTTTGGGTTTAAGGGTTTTGGGTTCAGGATTTACGGGGGTTTGTTCCTCCAGTCCCCAGCATTTGCGCCCTGTTCACTTTATCCGGCGCTTACTCACATCATCATTATCATCATCATGATCAGCCAGTAGCTTCATCATGGTTTGGGGGTTTAGGGTTTAGGGCAGCATGACCACAACGATAAACAAGGAATTCGTCGTCATTCGCATCTTCATCCTTGCAGTCGGAACTGTGCTTTGCCAGATAGCTCTCCGAAGAAGCAACGAGGTCTGCGACATGAAAGCAAGCAGCAACTCCTATCTGCTGTAGAGATGGTAGTGTGTAAGAGAGACTAGCTTGTCAGCGTTGTTTCTTCAAGACGGCTGAAATTCCATGCCTACCCCTGGAGACGATAGACACAGTTGCAGCTGGAGCAGTCGCAAATCCGAAACCCTGAACTCGAAACCCCTCTCTTTAGGGCTTAGGATTTAGGGTTTAGGGAACAAGCCTCAACACAGGAATTTGGATCACGGCTAGGCTAGAAGCCTGCAGAGTCTTCAATGCTAGAGAACGAACCCTGCGGCTTGGATCATACGTTTGCCCTCGCAGGCTTGCCCGGTGAGGAGAATGTAGGATTTGGGGTTAAGACTTCAACATTCAGAAATCTATAGGGTTTAGGGTTTGGGGTTTGGGGTTTAGGGTTAGTGATCAGGGTTTAGGGGATAAGCTTTGCCTGCACGGTGTGAGATGCGGTACGTTTTGTCGAAAACCGATCCCGCAATGTGGTATTCCCACGAATCGGCTCGAACCCCGATTGCACGCTTGAGTATATATAAGTACTGATGAAGATGCACGGTTGTTGCTCTAATTGACATTGTCTTTGCCAATCACCCTCCTGAACCAATGTTAAGCCCTAAACCCTAAAACGGCGATGGCGAACAAAAAACCACCCCCGACCATGCAAGCCTCACCCCATGAGACCTGACCTAAAGCCCTAACCCCCACAACCCAAACCCTTTGCAATGGAGCCACGGTTTAGGGGTTTAGGGTTTAGGGTTTAAGAGGTGCTTTTGCAAACTATGCTGCTTGATGTTAAACAACAGAACCTCCACTGCAATCCCAGAAGCCTAAACCCTAAAGCCCCAGACCCTGAACCCTAAGGCCTAAACCGAGAAAGCCCCCAAGGCACAAATAACTTAACCCCTAAACCCCTAAACCCCAAAACCCTAAAACCCTAAAACCCTAAAGGCTAAACCCTAAAGCCCCCATGGCCAAAATAACTTAACACCTAAACCCTAAACCCCAAAGCCCCCACGGCCTACATGTCTTAACCCCTACTTCAACCCCTTAACCCCTAAAACCCTAAACCCTCAAAGGCCGACCCAACTCGCGCCTTCTGTGCAGCTTGCCCTGCCGGCTGAGGAGGCCTTTGAAAGCCCAGGGGAACCCTAACCTCCCAGATACCTACTATATAGGGCCCTAGGGGCTCTAGTACCCTATATAGTAGGTACCTGGGGGGCCGGGGAGGCTGGGAATCCGAGAATTTCGAAGCTTCGGGTTGCTTTCAGGCCTCTTCGGTTCGGGTTTGGAGTTTAGGGTTTAGTTTAGGGCTTGGGGGCTTTAGGGTTTAGGGGTTTAGGGTTCAGGGTTTAGGGTTCAGGCTTTAGGGCTTAGGGCCTGTCTTGTGGATCCGTGTTTTATGCAAATTTTCAAAGGGGGCTGAGTAATTGGAACAGGGTTCCCTTTCAGAGCTCCTTTACGGTGTCAAGGAAGGGATCTAAAACCACGCTGCAAGAGTTTTGGAGCTCCTTCTTATTAACCACAAGTGTTCTTGTCAATGGACCTCGACTATACAGCAAGAAAGCCTGCACGACTACAGGTTGCTCTGCGAAAGCAGCAGAGACAACTCCACGCGCTACTGAACCACAAAATGGAACTACAATGGAGTCTATGGGTACAGATTAAAAGAGTTTTGACATTCGATGGACTTCTCGTTTTTTTTGCGGTTCGAAGGGGTTGGAGTTGAAGGCTTAGGCTTTGGGTGTACGTGGGCTTTAGGGCTTGGGGCGGCTAGAGGATTGTGGGGCTCAGGGCTTTCTGGGTTTAGGGCTGCAGGGCCCAGAATTTATAAGGATTATGGTAACATTCAAAACTGAGGGTCTAAATTCGAGTTTCAAGCAAGAAATCAACACACATACACATCCAAAAACAACGTTGACGAGAGGAGAAAGCAACTGTTGCACGGATCTCGAGTCTCTCTGAGTGCTCCACGGAGCTACGACCGCAGGCGGGCCCACCTCAAGAGGCTTTCTGGATTCGTGCTTGTGAAATCGGGTAGTCTCTTCCAGGTCTCACAAAGTCTCTGGTGTCGCTGCTTTGGCTTGGTTTGATTAGGCTTCCGTTATATACTTATGTTGAACTGAGGGCTCTCTTTGGGTATCGTGCAATTCTTGTCAATAGGCTTGCTCAGGGCTTTTGGTTCTCTCGGGCTCGGACTTGAAACGAGAAAAAAGCGCGATTTACGGCTTTGCGGACTTTCGGTTTGGAGTGTTGAAGCCTTTGAAGCCTGCCTAGAATCCTAAACCCTAAATCGTAGTCCCTACACCTTCACTCTAACTCTTACCCTGATGTATACCCACTCGATTGTGAGGCTCCAACTGTGCGGCTTCCTGCGGTTTGGGGCTTTAAGGTTTCGTGAGGGCTTGGGGGTTTGGAGTTCACACTTCAGGGTCCTGGAGGGTTAAGGTCTAGGTTGCATGATGCCGTCCCGGTAAGGTGATCCAAACCCGTGAGAATAGATCCCAAGAGAGAGAAGAGAGATGCATATATGGTACTCATGTACACACATATATATATATAGTTATATACAACAGTTGCTTATGTTGTGTTGTATCTCTATGTAAATAGATACATGATTGTATGTATAGGTGTATGTATATACACATATGTACACGCTTTTGTTGTCTTTTACAAACGTGTATGTGTGTGTGTGTATATATATATACATATAGATACACAGCGAGCGGAGAGAGAGAGAGAGAGAGAGAAATGTGCACAACTCCGGCATGTACGGACGCTTACAGACCTCCATGCACCCATCCCCGGCACGAAACAACCAGTTGGAACAGAACGCGCAGACTGGACCTGAACCTCCACTCTCTTGAGGTTTAGGGTTTAGGGGTTTAGAATATTTTAGAATTAGGTGTTAGGGGTTTGGGGGTTTCAGGGTTCATGACCACCTGCACCCGGCGCTTTCAACCTTCGGCCCAGCATCCTCAAGCTCGAACCCCAAACACCCTGCTAGTTCATGGTCGGGATAATGTCAAAAATGTGAGTGCCTATTCCTTCTTGAGTTGAGATACCCATAAGACTGTGAAAATAAAAAGAGTTCTTATTCCTTCTTGAGTTTAAGCACCCATAAAAAACGTAAAATGTTACCTAACTAAACCTAAACCCTAAATCCTAAACCCCAAAACCCCAAAACCCTAAACCCTAACTAAACCCTAAACACCAGCATCCCAAAGCCATGGTTCCACAGCCTCCAGAGGCTCGCTTGGAGTCGCCTCGTCACGTGCCACCTGCGTGTGGTTTCGTTTTGCGTTTTGCGTTTAGGGTTTAGGGTTTTGACGGCTTTAACGGTTTAGTTTTCGGCTGAGGTTTGGGGTTTGCGTTGGGGTATAGGGTTGCAAATGACAATTGCAAAGTCTCATCTGGAAAGGGCCGCTGTGAAAACAAAAAAGCCATCCATAGCCAAAGCATTCCTTGCAAATAGCATTTGCGGAAGCTCGTATGGAACTTCTACTTAGCAGCAGCTCTAGTAGACAGTATAAGAAGCCGAAGCAACATACATGCCATCACGATCTACAGGAGTGGTCGCCATGTTGACACTACGACTTTTGGTGCTAGCATTGTAGCAGTTGCGGCCCAAACCAGGTGCCATGACCAAGAAATGCATTCAGAAAGCATGAACAATTGCTAGACCTTGAAACTTTGAAGCTTCTCCGCCCGGAAGTTAAATGCAATCTCTGGGAGACATCCGGCAAAGGCTAGGGACAGAGCCGTGAAATCGCCGTACAGCGACCTTTATCATTAGCATACGGTTCCTGAAGGGCTCCTTTAAGGGAGACTATAAGGGTTTCTATAAAGTTATAAAGGTTGCGCACAGGGGAGGTGCGACTGTAAGGGTTGTGTGCTATAAAAGGTTGAGCATAGGGGATCTCATAATCAGAGTTTTTCCTTTTTAAGGAGTGCGGAAGCTAGATTTACAAGGAAGAACCCTCCGGAAGAGTATTCGTAATTTTGGAGGCTTCTGCATTAATGCTCGACTAAGAGCAAGTTTACAATTTGTGTAAGGTGTCGGGGGTAGGGTCGACGTCAGAGTTGCTGAATGTCTAGGGTCGGTTTCTGCGATTGAAGATCTTTAAGACGTTACATCCCTAATCCCGAAACCTATATGCTATGCCCAAGCACTAAACCCGAAACCGGAAGACCACTCACCTTCGCTTTAGCTTCATCGAAGAAGCTCTGCACGATGCGATGCATCGGGGGTCGGCCCCTGATCTTTGCGAGAGTTTAAGGTTTACGGATCGAAGGGACCATAGAACGAGGATGCCTTGACCCTACTCACCCCAGCGACCACACCACAATCACTAGCTACACAGGAAGGAATGCAGATTCGTCGAAAATCTGTCTGGCACCAAAGTGTAACCGCAGTGCTCCTATGCCCTAAATCCTAAACCCTACGCACGGTTGCTCATCGATCAGGAATCGAATATCGCAGAGGCGAAGATTGAGCTTTCGACGGATTTGGGCGAAGGGGCTCCTTTAAGGGATCCTTTGCGGGCTCTTTTTGAGGGCTCCTGAAGGGATCCTTTACTTGAACGGCTTGGGGGCGTTTTGTTCTTGCTGACGAATTACTGCTGAAGAACATCATAGCATCTGGCCGTGGGTTATAAGCTCGTTCAAAGAGCCCCCACCCCTAAACCCTAAACCAAACCTATAAACCCCTAAACCCTGAAGCCCCAAATCCCAAACCCTAAAACCCGTAGTGCTTCGGGTTGAGGGTTCGCGAAGATCAGGGAGGTAAATCTGGTTAGCCGAACCATCATCCAGGGAGAGAGCACAGAGCCAAACCAGGCAAAAACACAACCATAAAATCTCGAACAACACCGACTTCCTCGGCCCTCATAGAACCCTTATATACAGCCTGAAGTCCCTAGCAATGTTCTAACCAGTCTTACCCTTAACCCTAAACTCTAAACCTTTAAACCCTCAAGCCCTAAACCCCAAGCCAACCCCTAAACC
>CAJNJA010011104.1:0-13838 GCA_905231915.1 Symbiodinium necroappetens | reverse complement strand
AGGCGAATTCTCCACGTCAGAGAAAACGGGGGGGGCGGGGGGGCCTGACCTTGGGGCTCATTTATGGGTTCAGACAGAGGGACCCCCCCCCCCCTCCGCGATGGTAACTTTGTGGGGTGGGGGTCACTGGGGAGGGGATTAGAGGTGGGGAATAGAGGGAATCCGAATAGGAAGGCCGGGGCCGAGGCGAATTATAATATAACTGACCCAAAAAGGTGTGTACTTTTTCCCCAACATTTACTGAACAGCTTAGGAGAGTTCCGAAGACATGGAGGAAGCGACGACCATCGATGCCGGCCGACGAGCTGGCCTGGCTTCTTGGTGCCGCTACCAGCCCCGCATGGTTGGCAAAGGCAGCTTCCTTCTTTCGGACTCTTAGTAGCTGAGAGGTAACCTTTAACTTTTTTTGGAGCTTATATAATCCTACCATAATTGAAAGGTTAACCCTTTTTGGGCTAGGGTACTCAGCGCCTAAAGGACTATTTGATGCTCTTCTTGGAAAGGCTTGGTGAGCATGTGGACGCGCACCAGTCCCTGGATGGACAAGAGCTCCAGCACTACCAGTGCGCAGTTCCAGACCATGAGTGGCAACGTGTGAAGGATCGCTTCTACAACGCTTACACGCTGCAGAAGTCGGCATATCGGCGTGCGAATGGGGGTCAAGCGGCACCAGGCATGAGTGAGCATGCGAAGCCCCATTTTCGAACCGACCGGGGCCTCCGAATGCAGCGACACCTGCACAGGCCGGTGCCAACTACCCCAGCCCTGGCGCTTGTGATCCACAACACATTCCTGGAGTTAGAGGAACCGGAGGAGTCGGGAACTGCGTTCAAGAGAACCATATCGAGGTCGGCCTCACCGCACACCTTTCACAATAACCTGATCCTTGTGGCCTAGTACTCATAGCTCCATCTGGGTGCCGTTGCTTGGAATACTGCCATCAGCTGTACAGGTCGGCCTTCTTGCAACACTGGTTGATGTGCTGTTGTGAAGATTTGTGAAGAAGCTGCGATGTGTTCTGGGGCAGCCGAACACGTTGCTTGTAGAGAAGCTGTTCTTTCACAACCGGTCCAACCGGTCAAGAAAATCCCGCAGAGAAACAAGACCGATGCGGCTACACCTGAACAGCTTGAGACATGCCGAATTGCTCTTGGCGACAGTAGCGGCCTGAGTGGCTCGCGATTGTAAAGGGCAGGTTTTGGTGGTCTGAACGAATACAAATACCATCCCCTTATTTAGAACTTTTCTGTGATTCTAGAAAAAATACCCGAAAACCCTAATTACTTGGGCACTCTAGTAGATGGATCTTGGCAAGACCTTCTGGAACTGGCTCATGTAGGTAAGCTCCTGGCAACCTGTCTGATCACAAGCCCTCTGAAGCAGATATGTGACAATCTTAAGATATCTAAACCCTAAACCCGAAAACCCTAAAGTTTAGGGTTAGGGTTTAGGGTGTAGGGCCTAAACCCTAAACCCCTAAACCCTAACCCCTAAACCCTAAACCCTAAGACTTACAAAGCGGGCTATTGCTCAAAATTCCAAAATCCAATGCTGCCGGAGCGCGGTTGAAGAGTATTGGGTTGGGTTTAGGGCTTTGGGTTTAGGGTTTAGGGCTTTGGGGTTTAGGGTTTTGGGTTTAGGGCTTTGGGGTTTAGGGCTTTGGGCTTAGGGTTTAGGGCTTTGGGGTTTAGGGGTTTGGGGTTTAGGATTTCGGGGTTTAGGGGTTTAGGGCTTTGGGTTCGGGGGGAATGGTCTACCAATCCTGATTTCCATGGTTCCTGTTAGCATTATAGTGCAATCTTTTCTCAATGCCCTCAGCAACAAAGCCCTTGCATGACTCACAGCCTTGACCTAGGACATTTTCAGCTGGGTAGTTACCGTTATAGGAGCCTTATAGAAGGTCTATGTACCTTATCGACGCCCCTATATACCCTAAACTCCCCACCTGTAGTTTCCTTTAACTTGACCCTAAACCCGTCCAAAGCAGCACGAGGCACATGTTGGAGCGAAAGAGATCTGACGGCTTTGATGGCTCTCCTCCCAGTTACCTCTGCTTTAAGGATTTCAGGGGTTAATAAGCCCTAAACCCTAAACCCTTAATGGTTTGGCTCTCCTCCCAGTTACCTCTGGCTTAAGGAATTAAGGGGTTTATGGTTTGGGGTTTACGGTTTTGTGGTTTGGGGTTTCGGGTTTAGAGGGACCAAGAGGGTTGTCTTGGGGGTTTATCTGGTTGTACGGGAGGCTCATAGGGTTCCATCAGGGTCAGTAAAGGGTTTCATAGGTTGATATGGGGTGTTAAGGGTCCACAGAAGGTTCAGGATACATGGTTTGTAGTATAGTATTTTTGGCACTTCTCTAAATTAGTAGTATAGTATTTTTGGTACTTCTCTAAATTAGTAGTATAGTATTTTTGGTACTTCTCTAAATTAGGGTCCCTCTTGAGGTCCCCAAAATGGTACGACACCCTTGCAAAAGGACCCGTAAAGGGACTCTATCTTGGGGAGCTACCAAACCCTAAACCCTAAACCCCTAGGGACTCTAATTTAGAGAGCTACCCATTCGGGTATGAGGTACTTCAACCCCAAGGGGCTTGCCTTGCAGTGAGCATCAGAAATATTAGGATTTAGGGTTTAGGGTTTCGGGTTTAGGGGTTAGGGTTTAGGGTTCAGGGTTTAGGGTTTAGGGGTTTAGGGGTTTAGGGTTTAGGGCCTAGGGGTTTAGGGAAAGTTGGAACATGCAATGCGGACTCGTAGTGCTGAGATCCCCAATTTTTTTGTGCTAGGGGCAAAGGGATACTGATGTTCAAGCTTCCAGACGGGGTCGTGTGCATATTCCCTAAACCCCACACCCTAAACCCTGAACCCTAAACCGTAGTGCGCATGTTTTGAGTTTAGTTCGAGGGCTTCCATTGAGGTCTATCCTGAACCCTAAACCCCAAAACCTAAACCTTAAACCTTCCGGAAACCCCAAACCCTCAAACCCTTAAGCCTTATAAACCCTAAGCCCCTGAACCCTAATCCCCCTAATCCCCCTAAACCCTACACCCCTAAGCCCCTAGACCCTACACCCCTGAACCCCTCACCCTAAACCCCTCAACCCTAAAAACTAGTGGTTGCTGGGGGCTTAGTAGAGCCACGGCAGCTCTCAAAGACGTCTTGAAAAAGGTGTACTCAGAGCGCGAAGAAAAACCCCAGTCCTTTGTCTAGGGTTTTAGGGTTTGGGGGGTTCTGGGGCTTTGGGGTTGGGGTTTTGGGGTTTCAGTGCTTTTAAGGTTTTGGCCGAAGCTGTTATAGCCCATGAAACGGGTAGGTTTTTGGATCCCCAGGGAGACCCTATACCCCAAACCCCGAATAACATAGGGGAGGTAATGATGATTAGAGTCGGGTTTTTGGTGGTAAGCTGTTGATGATATAAATCCTGCATTACCTTCAGGACCCTAAACTCTGGTAATTACGGTACATTCCTTCTTAGGGGTGATGCAGGATCTACATCATCAACCGTACCAGAACTATAAAAAGGAGCCCTAAGCAATAGTGTTGAGGCATCTACATTGCCCCTGCAAGCCCTTCCAGGGCTCCCGGCCATGGATCCTGAATCAAGGCATTGTGAAGTCACCACCTGGGTAGTTGTCTAAATTAGGGTCTCTTCTTAGGTCCCAATATAGTACGGCACCCTTATAAAAAGGACCCCAACAGGGGCCCTAATTTAGAGAACTACCCATTTCCGAAGAACGCATAAGTTTGAATTCTTAGTAACACTACCTTGGGGTAGTCCCCAAGCGTTCTGATCATTAGGCTCCTTGTGCCAAATCAGTTCCTATAGAGGCTGTTGGGCTTGACGGATGCAGCCGGGCCCATCATGAAACCAAGCACGTCTCAAACACAGCTTAATCTAAGGGATGCATGGGTGACATATAACATGCTGGGTTATTGTGGACCCTTTGATACCTCCTGCTTGTCAAACTCAACGAGGGGTTCAACGTAGTCCCTGTTTCAACTTTGCCTCACGCTGATCCAGCTTGGGGCAACTCAAATGTCGAATCCTGATCTCCTAAACCCTAACCCCTAAACAACCCTAAACCCTCTCTAATCCCCCGCTGACCACAAGTCTTGAGGTCCGGATGTGGGCGAGCGGGCCGTGTTGAGAATGGTTTGGTACCAGTACTGCCGCTTGGCAAGCTTGGGGTTCGGTGCCCGGAACTCTTACGGTCTTTCTCTTGGATGTGGGCTTGCTCGAAGTTTGCCAGCATATGAAAGTGCAGCTTTCACTTTATGAAGACGTCAACTCTATGAGTGTGGCTTAGGATTTCTGAGGCGCACAGCTCTTAACGGGGAATTTGTCTATTGATTAGGCATCTAAAGCAAGCTTGGAAGTTCTGCCGCCCTTACCTCGCCAAATGCTGAGGATTCGAAGGTTCGCTCATTCGTTTCATGGCGCACGGCGGGCAAGAGATTGTCATTAGATCATTTCACTGAGGCCTTTCCAAGCAGACCCGTGCTTATGCAACCCCCAAACCTATGTATTCTAGTAGGGATGGTAACATAACAAGAAGGTTACACTAACAAGGGGTCAATCATCGTTCAGTGTATAGCGTCGTGTGGTTTTGGGGTGTTTGGTTTTCGAGACGCCCAGCTAGCGTTAGGCGTTGATCCCCGGACCTGCCTACTACTGCAGCAGTGATTAAGAGTAACAAGCACGATACTTTTATTGCAAGCAAAAGTACACGTAAACCCTAAGCCCTACAACGTTGGACCCTAAACCCTACAACGTTGAACCTTCAAACCCAAACCGGGTGCTAAGCTAAGCCTAGACTAGAGGCCAGAACCAGCGGACGATCGACAAGATGCAGCTTTTGGACCTCCTGAAGGCTTCACGGCTTGGGGTTTAGGGTTTAGGGTTTAGGCTTCATGGCTTGGGGTTTAGGGTTTAGGGTGGGGTGTCGATTCCAGATGAATATAAAACCCTTTGTCCTTGAAGTGCTGGATACTAACATTTCGACAGAAATCCTTATGAAAAGCTGGGAACGGTTTAGGGCTTGAGGGTGTGTTGGTGAGGTTTAGGACGTTTGGGGTTCGCAAGTCGTTCATATTCAGGGCTTTATCTCTGAAGATATCTTTTTTCATTTATCAGACGCAGCACTTTACACTTAAAACTTGCTTATGTGCTGAATACCTGACCCTGGCTGTCTCTTCGGATGTTTGGGAGTTTGCCTCAGTCGGCCTAGCAGGTTGTAGTTTCTTGTTTTTTGTTGCTGCCAGCTTCGTGTAATGGGGCTTCCAAAGCCAATATGTTTCCTGCCCACCTTCGAAGGGGAATGGACAAGTGTTCTTCCGTGCCTTTAAATGTCCTTGACCAGGCTATCAACCAGCCGCCTGCCAATGAGCACGACGACCTAGACGAGACCTTCAAGGCTTTCCCCCAAACGTAGGATCTCCAGTTGAACTACCATCTTAACGGTCTCTGTGCAATTCAAAGTACACTGCTTAATTACAGGGTTTTAGAACGTCTAGAAAGTCTGGGTGCCTGTAATCGGGTTCTGTGTTGGTTTATTGGTTCGAAAACATGGGTGGCATGCTGTGGGTTTGTGGCTTGGCTGGTCTGGGAGTTCGATGAATGCAGGGATTTCAAGACACCCTAATCAAGAATCGAATCAGGAGTAGGAATTATATCTGAGAGTATAGAGGGGATCCTTACTGCAGTTTTGAGCTCTACTCTTAAACCCTAAACCCTATCTAAATCTCTTCGTTACGAGGTTACCAGGGTCTCTGGGACGGGTGTTGAGTTTTGTATCGCTAGCCTTGGTTGCGCGCAGCGAGCTTGTGCTCCGGAAGACGACCGAAGAAGCACCACAACCATTGTTAGGGTTTAGGGTTTTAGGGTTTAGGGTTTAGGGTTTTAGGGCTTTAGGGTTTTAGGGTTTAGGGTTTTAGGGTTCTGGGGTTTAGGGTGTATAGGGTTTTAGGGTTTAGGGGTAGGGTTTAGGGGTTTGGGGCTTAGGGCTTAGGGGTTTAGGGTTTTGGGGTTTAGGGTTTTAGGGTTTAGGGGTCTGGGGGTTTAGGGTTGTAAGGTATCGGCTTTGGGGGTTTGGGGTTCGGGGCTTAGGGCTTGGGATTTAGGGTTTTTAGGGCTTATTGGTTTGTGTCATGTGCACACTTATACAAGTTTGGGATCAAGTGAAAACAGGAATTGAGGGGTTTCCGATGGAAAACCTAAGGTCTACCTGTACGGTTCAGAAAGTTCAGGGTTTAGGGTTTAGGGTTTAGGGTTTAGGGGAAGATGTCTACGATGCTGTAGTTGGTCATGGTGATGATGACGGTGTTGATGATGGCAATAGCCTGATGCAGGATGACGATCGATACAATTCCTTATCTTTCTGATATGATGCTCCTTGCAAAGTAAGAAAAAAGTAAACCACTCGTTATCCCGACAATGACGGGAAGGTGAAGATGTTGGTGGTGACAGCAGTAGTGAGAAGACTGAAAACTGCATCTGTCTGGTTGCAGTCGCTTGGACCCCCTACCTTCCTAAACCCTCGCACCCTTGACCGAGATGATGCAAACATGGGCGTTCACGAGTTAGTGCAGCTGTTGGGCGGTTCAGGTAAAGGCTTGCTTTAAACAACCCCAAACCTCCGACGAACCGCACAAGACCTGCCGATGATCTACCTATAGTCTCCTTTAGTAGTTCCTTTTTTGGTTTAACCAACTTTATACTAAGGATCCTAGAAGGTAAGCCCACAAAGGAGCTACAATGGAGACTATAGGTAGGATGTGCTCGCAAGATCACGGACTTCCAAAGTCAGATGAGCGGGGTGAGGATCATAGTTGGGGAAAGGTCTCCTTAAAAGCTCTACTTCGAAACCTGCCTCAGGAAACCCTAAACCCTAAACCCTACAACCCTAAACCCTAAACCCTAAACCGGCCTAAGGACCCAAACAACCCAAGGGCCATGTATAGGGTTCAGGGCCGTTTTGGGTTCAGGGGAACTATAGAGTGCGACTCTGCAGAGGTTTGTTAGGTTTAGGGTTCAGGCTTGAACGCTTCAGATACAATCCCTAAACCCTAAAGTCTAAACCCTAAACCCTGAACCCTAGGCCCTAAAGCCCCAAAGCCCCAAAGCCTAAACCCGGAGCCCTGGAAGTATTCTTCCCTCTGAATGTGAAAGCATCTAAGGGGTGAAGCAGGGAGAGAGACAATCGAACTAGTGCTTCCCCTGGCAGCTTTGTGTGCGTGTATATGCATGAAGGTACGCAAGTATTGTGTGCATGCCTGTATGTATGTACGTATGTATGTATGTATGTATGTTTGTTTGTTTCTTTGTTTTTTTGAGTGTAAATCGCCAGCCTTTGTGTAGATGTGGCCAGTATACGTGTACGCAAACGGAGGTGCACGCACAGGCTTGCAGCTGCTACATCACGATTCGGACTAAAACACCACAGCCAGCTTGCTTGCATGCTAGGACCACTGCCCATAGGCCTCTAAGTACTTCCTTTTTGTGGTTCATATTTAGAAACCTTTCAGGTAATCCCAAAAAGGAACTACTAAGGAGCCTATGGGTATCCCATAGCCTGAACCCTAAATAAAGCGTCAGAGGCTCGCAAGTGGCCTCCCTGCAGTCAAGGTGCACGCTTCAGGTGTCCAAATTGCACGGTTTGCTCTTTCAGAGATTCCGCCATGTCGTTGAGATCCTCCCAAATTGAGCCAGAGGCTCCAAAACAGCTTAAGTGCAGGATTTAGGGTTTAGAATTTAGGGTTTAGGGCCCTTAATACACCCTAAACCCTACACCCAAAACCCTAAACCCTAAACCCCCCAACCCTAAACCATAAACTCATCTACCTCTTAAACCTTGCAGCTCGCAAGTAACTGCTCATTTGCCTGGCTGCTGGGTGTAACGAACTGGGAGCTTGGAGGCTTGGGGTGCTTAGGGTTTAGGGGTGTAGGGGTTCAGGGTTTAATTAGGGGTTTAGGGGTTAGGGTTTGGGGGTTAGGGGTTTAGTGGTTTGGGTTCGGGGTTTAGGGTTTGGGGCTTAGGGTTTTGGGTTTAGGGGTTTAGGGGTTAGGGTTCGGGGTTTGGGGTCTGGATTTAGGGTTTCGGGGTTTAGGGTTCGGGGTTTAGGGTTTAGGGGTTCAGGGGTTAGGGCTTAGTTGTTTAGGGGATTTCGGGGTTAGGGTTCGGGGTTTAGGGTTTGGGATTTCGTGGTTCAGGATGCCTCGCCCTCACACCAAAAGCAAACTCAGGAGCCTACCAAACCAGAAACCCAAACAATCGCCTTAGGAGCCTGCAAAGCACAAAAGCGAAAAACAAAAAACAAACCCGAAAAAACAAAACTTAAGCAACTTAGGAGCCAATGAACCCCAAAGCGCGAAAATACCTCAACCCCACAACCTAAGATCCAGCAGGACCATGCTAGGAGCCCATAAACCCCCAAACGCATAAAACCCCCAAAGCACTGCGGCCCTAAGACCGCAGTTTTAGGGTTTATAGGGTTTAGGGTGCTGGAAAACCCAATTATTGCATATCATGGTAAGCCACCATGTATAAACAAAAAAAAAGCCGTACAGCCGCCGCAAAACTACGACCAGAGATAACACCAACATCTTAAGGACCCTCTACCAGGGTTAAAACAAACCCAGCTTCGCTCTGGACAGCAAGCCAGAACCCCCGGGCGGATCTAAAAAGCAATTCCCTAATTTGGTACCCGAACGACCGCAGAGTACTTTAGGAACCCGGTTAAGGCATCTACTTGTTAGATCCTCCTGGGGGTCTGGGTAGATCTACTATAGGGGACTTCATCGTCACCTGTACGATTTTTTTTTTTGGGGGGGGGTCCTTGCTATAACTGTAGTATAATACCTCCCAAAACCCCAGCTGTTTTGATTATTGTAACAGCCCCCTACATTAAAAAGAAGGGCATCAACAGCTCTGCGGGGTCCTTGTCATAGTTATAGTATAATACCTCCCAAAACCCTTTTCTGATTATTGTAGAAGCCCCTACATTAAAACGAAGCGCATCGAAAGCTCTTGGCGCCCCTCCTCCTTGGAGAGATGGCCCGACCCGTCCACATCGAAATCCCTTGGGGCCACTCGGTGCTCTTGTTGCTTCGTCTTCTTTTTTAGTTCCGTCGTCCATGGGATTTTTAGCTTTAGGGTTTAGGGGTTTAGGGTTTAGGGGGACCAGAAGTTGTTATAGGATGCCTAGACAATAGTAGTGATGTACCGGATTTTTGGTGGGTGGCTTTCTGGGGTTGTGTAGAGACAGGATTTTGTTCAGGGTACTTCCAAGGGATCCTTGGAGCTTGTTCTACGAGGTTCCGTCGCAACCCTGGCTCTTATCCGGTGACGCGGATTCGGTGTTTCTAGACGGACATGTTGGGCTTTTGGAGTCTGCTATACCAATAGGCCCCGAAGTAGTTCCTTTTGTGGATTATACTTAGAATCCTATACGGTAATCCTAAAAAGGAACTGCTTAGGGGCCCCTGGGTAGCTTTACGGTTTAGGGGTATGGGCCTTGGGGCTTTGCGGTTTCGGGGTTTGTTGGCTCTTGGAGCTGGGAGACATTGAGGGTGCAGTGTAAAGCGATCAGGGATCTAGGGTTTAGGATTTAGGGTTTAGCGATCAGGGATATGACGGCGAAGGTTGCTCACAACACGAGGCCGAAGCATTCGGGGACCGGGGGGTCTTGCTCACTCTGGATGTGCAAACTTCGTCGTTTATACACTACTTTATGACTTCATGTGGGTCTTCGAGGTGTTTGGTGCAAAGCCTAAACACCAACATGTATCGGGTGCTTCAGAGGTGCCCTGAGCCCTAGAAGCCCTACGCCCCAAAGCACAAAAAGCCAAAAAACCCTAAACCCCAAACCCAATCCCCTAAAAACCTCTAAATGCTGAAGCCCTAAACCCTAATCATAGTAACCTTTAAAGGAGACCTTAAGGGAACTATGGGGCTTTTTGGGGGGCGTTAAGTCGGTTTCAACCGGTTGGCGATAGGGTCCATGTAGGATATGCTAGGTAGACTCCTTCTGGGCGACCGACAACAACTAAGTTTCTTATTGCAACATCCCAGCCACAGACAAAAAGCTATCCATCAAAGGTACTGTAGAAGCCTTAACAATAAGAATGGAGTTTGGGGTATATTGTTAATTTTAGTATAATAAGGATCCCCCGAAACCCTATTCTAACTATTAAGGCCCCTACATTACAACATTCTACCCATAGGCCCCTAAGTAGTTCCTTTTTGGGGTCACCTTATAGGTTCTAAATACGATCCACGAAAAGCTAAAAGGAACTACTTGGGGGCCTATGGGTAGTTGTAACACAGACACCCAACCGTAAACCTTCAGCCCGGAAACCCTGAAACCACCCCCGACCTGAATCACCCTATAACCGTAATGCTTTAGTCAGTCAATACACCTTATAGGCTCTATGAAAAGCGAGCGAAAACTAAGCCACTAACCCTTAACGAGGACTTCACCCTAAGTGGAACTCGCAGCCGAGATGCTCGAACTGCTTGATGAAGGGCGCAATGTCTTCCCACCTCACTGATGTTGCTACAGAGCTTGTGCCGTGGGTGTTGGTAGGAGTTTAGGTTTTCAGGTTTCCTGTCATAGCATATGTTTCCTAGGACCTCAAAAGGCTCTAGACGCTCCAAGGGTCTAAAGTACCATAATAAGGTCTTTGGATGCAGGCTACAACTACAGCAGCTATAAATCGAGTCTAGAACTTGTCCAACATGATCGCCACAGAGTTGACTTCGGGTTATGCTCTCACGGTTACTAGTTCTACCTCTTCAGTGACCGAAACCCTCGTTGAATCCTAAGCCCTGCAACTCGATCTCCTTCTGAAGCCGACAATTCTGACACCCCGAGACCCCTAAATCGTAAACCAAAACCCCACCAAACCTCTAAAAACCATGAATCTAGAGGTCTCCATATGTAGCTACACTACACTGTTACCTAAGAGTCCTTAGGCCCCTGTTTTGAAGCGCAGGGCATGAAGCATCATGACACCGCCTTACTCTCGTGCTTCTATGTTTGGTGGTCCAGTATCCTAATCGACCTAAAGGTTAACCTTTACCTACTCTATCTACGAAGTAACGAACCTGTGAAGGAGCCCCCCCTTAAAAAAAATTAAGGTCCCCCCAAACCCTAAACCCCCCTTTTAGATCATGGAACCATGAGATCCCACCACACATATTCCCAACAGCTGCAGCTCCAAAATGCCGGATCCCCGAAAGCACTTTTCAAAGAAATGTTGGGTGCATAGGGTTTAGGATGGTTTCGGGTCTAGGGCTATTGGGCTATTGAAGGCTTTTGGGGTCTGATAGGGTTTAAACCCCAAAACCCTAAACCCCAAACCCTAAAACTCGAAACCCTAAACCCTAAACCCCCAAACCCTAAAACCCCTAAAACCCCCAAACTCTAGGGTTTTAGACTTTAGAGCTTCTAGGATACGAGAGTTTCAGAATCCGGACGGGCTGGATGCCCTATGTCATCCCAACAAAAAACGCTGGGGGCAGAGCCACCGGTTTGGGGTTTAGGGTCTACAGGGTTTAGGGTGTAGGGTTTATGGGTTTTAGGTTTTAGGGTTTAGGGTGTAGGGTTGAGGGTTTAGGGTGTAGGGTTGAGGGTTTAGGGTGCAGGGTTCAAGGTCCTGCCCCAAAACCCCTCAACCCTACAACCCTAAACTACAACCCCCCCCCCCCTCCCCACCCGTCCACACCCAGAGAAAGCAACTGCCAAAAGACTACAAGATCTCTACAAAAACCAATCCAACAACAACCAAAGTGAACCCCATCCCACAAACGTCCACAACAAATCGCAGCTCGAATTGCTCCAAAGGCAGTCCCGCGAGCTCCGCGCCAATCCTGGGTTTTTCTCAGAGATTGCTTACAAAAGTGTATTTGAGACCAAGCCTGACCGAAATGGTCATCTTTGTTTCAAGGATTTGTTGGATCCCAGGGTGATTACTCGTAAACAAGTTTGGGAT
This sequence comes from Symbiodinium necroappetens, assembly GCA_905231915.1. Taxonomy (NCBI): domain Eukaryota; class Dinophyceae; order Suessiales; family Symbiodiniaceae; genus Symbiodinium; species Symbiodinium necroappetens. Next base: position 1,850 of record CAJNJA010011104.1, on the reverse strand, counting down.
TTTGGAGTTTGGACTCTAGCTTTTTCTCGGGATTGGACCGTTGAGGGTTTTGGGGGGTTGTAGGTTTGTAGTGCTTAAGAACTCAATGGTTCAGGCTCACCTGTGGCTACACATTACCTATACATCATGTCACGTTGTGGGGACTTCGCCCCCACCGGCATGGTTTAGGGTTTCAAAGCTTTAAACCCGCAAGCCCCAGCCTGTCGGCGCAAAGCTTAAATTAAATCCTAAACCCTAAACCCAAAACCCCATAAACCCCGAACCGCCCTATAAACCCTAAACCCAAAACCCAAAACCCTTTTGAAATTGGTGTTTCGAGATCTTCCAGCTCCTGGGGAGGTGAAAACTGCTTCTGCATCCGCCGAAGCCCCATACATGACCCTAAGCCCTACCTGGGACTCTGCTACAGTTTTTATGGGTTCTACCTACTAAACTAAGGGGTAACGGCTGCTAAACTGTAGGTAGAGAGAGTTGCACGTAAACCCTAGAGTTTAATAGCGTCGTTTAACCCCCGGGCCCTGGTCGTCCAATGCCCATCGCCGGAACTTCATGGAGGTCAAAGAAACATATTGATCAAAAGTAGGTTTAGGGTTTATAGGGTATGTTGATCAAAAGGGCCACAACACCCTCCCCGCTCAATCAGGGTTGCAAGAACCACGAATCCTACGTTCCCTGAAGATAGCAGGGCAAACTTAAGCCATGAACCTTCAGCCCTAAACTTTAAACCCTGATGCGTTCGCAGCCGTCATACTCCAAACCCGCGAAGAAGTTGACTGCAGACAGAGAGGGTAGTGCGCGGCAGCTGCGAAAATCAACAGGCCTCTATTCAAGCCTAGACCCCAAGCTGTCTAACGTTCCTAAGCCCTCAACCCCTAAACCCTAAACCCCTGGGCTCCAAACCCCTAAACCCTAAACCCTGTGCTTCAAAGGGCGGAGGGGACTACCGATCGTCAGGGCCTTCGGGAGCGTTAGGAAACCTTGGGGGACTGGGTTTAGGGGTTTTGGGGTTTAGGTTTGAAGGTTTAGGGTTTAGGGTTGATTCTACACCTGCTTGAACCCCTTTGTCTTGAGGATCAAGTCTAGGGATCTCTGTTGAGGCTTTGCATGAGCCTCAGCTTAGTTAAAGGAAACTACAGGTGGGGGGTGTAGGGTCTTTAGGGCTTCTATGAGGCTTCTATAAGGTATATAGACCTTCTATAAGGCTCCTGAAAATGTCCTAGACTTAGGGTTTAGTGTTAAAGGCTAAAGGTGCCCAGTAAGCTGTATGGGTCTTTCCTGTAAGCGGTCTCAATTGCTACACCCCAAAAACTTGCTGCGCCGATCCACTCCATAAGGATGCCCATGCAGAACTCGAGCTTGTCGACACCATCACCATTCCTGCACCGACTCGCCAGGTTTAGTGCTTTAGGGTTTAAAGCTCTTAGGGTTAAGGGTTTTGGGTTCAGGGTTTAGGGGTTTAGGGTTTAAAGCTCTTAGGGTTTTGGAGTTTAGGGTTCAGGGTTACAGGGATTTTGCAAAGTAATAATACACCTCGAAATCTTCAAATCTGAAAATAGGATTAGATCCCTAAACCATCACGCATGTCTAAACCCTTCAAGGCAACCTCAACCTAAGGGGAAACAACCGCAAACGAGCAAGATCTGCGACCTGAGATTGCGCGGAAGGGGGAGGGTGGCAGCTCATCAGACAGAACACTGGCATACTGCTGATGTAGGCGCATTGCCAACACAAACAATGGTTGTAGCAATGCAAGAATACTAACTACCACTACTACTACTACTACTACTACTACTACTACTACTGCACTACTACTACGACTACGACTACGACTACCAGTAGTACTACCACTG
>CAJNJA010011103.1:0-13572 GCA_905231915.1 Symbiodinium necroappetens | reverse complement strand
AACCCTAAACTCCTAAACCCTGTACCCTCACCTTAAACGTTTTCAGACCGGACCTATCAGTCGGTTGGCTGGGGCTACAGGCACTATGGGTCGGCGTCTAATGGGCTGTGTTTTAGGTTCTTGGCCGCAAAGAGCCCGAAACCCCAAACTATTCAGGGTTTGGGGGTTTAGGGCTTTATGTAAGGGGTTTAGGTTTTAGGGATGTTGTGATGTTGAGGGCACCAGCAGGAAAATGTATTTGGAGACGCTTGAATATCAGCAGCGCCAGGTCAACGGCTATGTGGCACCGTCTGCAAGTCTTTTCGTATACTGTTCGCACGACCCATATGTACTGCTTTAGGGGTAGTTTTCGGCAGCTACGGACACCGGAACATTAATGGAGATGCTGAAGACGACCACCCTTGTAGAAAGGCCATCACCTAAGGCGGGGCTTTGAGAATGGGGTATATTTAGAGAAAGATACATCGTATGATGCACTGGCCCCGCTTTGTCTAAGAGCCCAAAAGAAAACAGAAACTAACACATTTACCAATGGGGAGTTTCTAGAATCCTCATTAGGGGGGGCCCTTGTATCTGCTGTGTAGCTGTGCTTCTTTGAACCCCTATGTAGCATCCTTCCTTGCAATTGGCATTCTAGGGCCCTTGTTTCGGATCCTGGGTTAATTTCGATTTGCGAATCTAGTTATCTAGGCTTACGCAGACTGCTCATCCCGACCATTTGCTTGGGCTGCAAGGTGAAGCTCGAAACTAAATCTGTGTTACACTAGAGTATCTGTGATATAGTATGGTGTAGTATAAACCCTAAACCCTAGACCCAAAATATACCATAGCATAGTGTAATGTAATGTAAATTATCTGGCAGTTCAGCATGACCGAGCTCCATGGGCTACGGTCCGAGCTTTTAGTGGCGTATACACGCGACATCCTATCGTGAAAGCTCGTATCTCCCCTAGGGAAAAAACATAAGGGCCTGAGCAGCCTTGAACGTTCCTTAGGACCCCCTATTGCAACGATTTTATCCCGAAACTTCAAACTCTGCTCTAATTATTAAGGCCCCTATAATCGAAGCTCGAAGCCCCATTCTTAGGGCCTTCCACCCAAAGCTCAAGTCTAAACCCTAAACCTCCAAGCGCAGTAATCCTGAGGCCCAACGCCCTAAAATCTAAGCCCTAAACCCTAAACCCCTAATTCTCGAGCCTTTGGTCTGCAAACCAAGGGCCCCAAAGGCCCAAAGCCCGAAAAAGGTCTACTTCCCCGAAGACATCGAGGAGCGCGCAGAGGCTCTCGAGGTGGGACTTTTTTGGTTACGCCTGTGGTTTAGCGCGTCATAGGTTTTTGGGTTTTGGGTGCTGAGCCATTGTTGAGGTTTTGAGGTCTGGGGGCCTTTTTTGCTGGCCGTGACTCGGCCCATGCTCGCGTAGGGATGCCAAGACAGGTTACAGGAATGGCATTTCGCAAGTCTTACTGTTTACTGTGCATGCAGATGCGATAAAACGAAAACTTTCAGGCGTTTTGAGCTTGAAGACGCACGACCCCGAGTGGCAAATCGCGAGCCCTTCGATTTTCTTAAGCATTGAGCCCTACACACAGCAACAAGAACGCGCTAAATGTAGACACCCCCTCCCCTTCACAGACAAAAGTGACAAAAGAGAATCCAGAATCCCAGGGGCGGGCTTCTCTGCCCCCTTGTTTTGGATAGTCGAGCAGGCCCCAGGCCCGCAAAACCTGTAGCACCGGTAGGCTTGTAGAGTTTCGGGAGGAAGAAAAGGCGTGAGAGAGACAGGGTAAAGGGTTCAGAACTACAGCCGCAAACCCAAATTGCCAAAGCCATATCAAGATAAAGCGGACATCTGATGGATGTAAAGTATCGCCCCTAAAGCCCGATAGTAAGGACAAAAACACATGAAGCCTATAGACCCTGAAGCCAGAAAGTAAGGACTAAGGTATTTTTAATTTTTCAAACTCGACGACCCTGAAGCCCCAAAAGTCCTGCTTCCTCCGCACGTCGAGATGGGAACAGGCGATTGCCAGGCCCGGGTCTGTGCAAGGCACAAAACTTCCGTATCTGATGTAGGGGCCTTAATAATTAGAAATACTATTTGGGGGTGTTCCTCAGTATAAGTATAGTATAATGGGCCCCAAAACCCTATTCTAATTATTCAGGCCCCTAGATTACACCAGGACATGCCACAAGTTTGGGCAAGCTTTCCATGTTGTATTCGCCGACAACAAGGGACGAAGAATGTGATTCTATGGGGATATGTTCTTTTCTATATACAGCCACGCGAAGGCTCTGGTGCGGAAAGAAAACACCCGTTGAAAACTGTTTCCCTTGAGTTTGAAAGCCGCCAAGTAGTGTCCGGCCAGGGGACGTTGACTATCTGAGAGGGGGTGCTTGTTCAACTTAGGGAAGTCTGTTGAGGGAGGTAATAGTGGGTATTGGTAGCTCAACGAAGCGGAAAACCAAGACATCTACTTGCCATTATGTAGTAGAGTGGTGGTAGTAGGTATGCTGGTACTACCGGTATGATGATACAACGGTGGTAGAGCAACATGCAGCATGTGGCAAGTCGAGCTTTGGTTTTAGGTTTCGTCGTTTAAGGGTTCATTCGGATTCATAAAGGTTTGGGGCCTCGGTTGTGGGGAGTGTGCGCCAGTATGGCTGGGGTTTCGGTGGTACCCGTGCACATACAGAAATCATCAACGTCGAGGGAGAGGTTCTCCCATGGTTGTAAGCAAGCAAGCAAGCAAGCGAGAGAGTGAGAGAGAGCGAGAGAGAGGGGCCTTGCAGACTTGTGGCTGCGGACCGTTAGGGGGTAGGCCTCCGGGCCAGGTGTGGCCAGGCCTCCACACCCCAAGCAAGTAAGCCAAAGAGAGAGAGGGAGGGAGTCAGGGAGAGGGAGAGGGAGGCCGCCCTGTGGGGAAAAAACTGTTGATAGTGGCGCCTCATGTGTGTCTTGCAAGCCTCGAACAACTGCACCTCACTGAAAGACTCAACGCAGGTGATGAAAGAGGCCAACGATCTGAGGCAACTTCGAAGGGTTGCTGTCAAGGGTTTAGGGTTTAGGGGTTTAGAGGTTTAGGGTTTCTATGTTGAGAGTCTAGGGCTAGTTGGAAGGCTGCCGTCGCACGATCATGGCTACAACATTGATTCTTCAAACAGACCTCAAACACTGCCGGTTCAGCGCTTGGTCTTGGCTTTCGGGACTGGGGGTTGTTTAACTAATCAGGAGGTGCATATTCCTAGCTTGCTGGCTTGATCTTCAACTGCTTCTACTGTTCATCTGGATCCTTATTGACTAATTACAATTTAACACACCAAGGATTAAAGATGGTTAGTTGTTAATATAGCCTCAGCAGGGAACCAGTCATGCTGTAGGTAGTAGCTGGAGGTTGTGCGAGGAGAGTCATCGAGGCTGGCTTCGATAGCACAGGGGGCCTTAATCGTTAGAAGAGGGGTTGAGGGATGTGTCACACTACAAGTATCTTGTTTAGGGTTGCCGCCCAAGGAATTGGATTATCCATATCCTGATTTGTGCTGTTGGGGGCCCTGTCGAGGAGCAAGCCCTCAACTCCTTCACGACGTGTTGACTATAGTGCCTTGGACATGGAGCTGCCGGTCTGCGACTGGAATTGGGACGAGGTCCTCCGACTTCCTGGTGTTAAGGGCTTTGGGTGCAGAGTTTAGGATTTTGGATTTCGGCGTTTCTTTGCTTTGTCGTGATTTGGAATTTGGTGCGTGTGGTGCTGGGCAAGGCTTTGGGTAGAAGGCTTTTGTGGTCTTTCAGCACGCTTTCCTGCGGAACCAGTGGGCATGCAAATATGTTTATGGACAAAGAATCAGAAGAATCGACAGATAGATACAGAGATATGCAGTTGTGTGTATTTGTGCATGTTGTGAGTTGTGAGCGTCTGTTTTTTTGCATGTACGTGTGTACGCACAGATGGATGGATCTATGCATGTACGCTTACATGTGCATGTAGGCGTCTAGGTATGCATGCATCGATGCATTGATGCATGTAGATGGGTAGGTCGGGTGGTAGTGAAGGACGTGCAGCAGACAAAAGCCTTGGGCCGTGCTTTTGCTGGCCTCCCTGGTGATGGATCCGTCGTCACCTGGTGTCATCTTCGCGTGCTGGTGACAGCAGTGTGCAGTCTGAGCTCATAGAAGACTGCGCCACAAAAAAATCAAGCCCCTTAGCTCGTGGCTTCTTGCCGTTCACCCTTGGGCTCCTGGATTCCCTCTGTGGCTTCAGCCCAGAGAGCCCAATAGCCCTTAGTTAAAGAATATACCTTAAATTATCGGGGCCTTAATATTATGATTTAAGGTCTATTCCTTAATTAAGGGGTATTGGGTTCTCCGGGAGGCCTAAGCCCTGAACCCTAAACCCGGTTTAGGGTTTAGGGTTTAGGGTCTCGGTGGTCTCCAAGCGCGTTTGCTTTACTGGGCTTGCGGGTCAAAAACGATTTTAATTTTTCGTAGTTTGCACAGTTATACCTGATTCTGATTTTCAATATCCAAAATTCATGTAAAGTTGCCATCATATTAAACAAAAATGTTCGAAATCAACACATTGTAAAGCCAGCGCCCATGCAAGAACTACGGCAGCACAGAGGAAGTTCGTGAAGCCTTGCAGACAATGCGCATGGGCGCAATATCCTGTGACCAGCTTACGCGGGCTTGGGGCTACGAGCCCTTTAGCCTAGACCCTAAACCCTAAACTATGAAGGGCTACGAACCCTTTAGCCTAAACCCGAAAAAAATCCTAAACCCTTAAGCCTTGAAAGCCGTGGTCCTGAAATGGAGGCTGCTGCTCCCGACGCGGTCACTCCGACTGCGACTAGGGGGGACAATGGACAGCCAGCCCCGCATCCTGGCTGCAGTGGTGGCAAGGGTTTGGGGTTTAGGGTTTTGGGTGTAGGGTTTAGGGTTCTGGGTGTTTCAGGATGCATGCAGGGAGCTGGGTTGTGCTCTCGGTGCTGTTTTGCTCAAAGATGGCGTCTCAGCTGCTTGGTGCAGTCCTCGCGACACAGACTGTGATAGAAAAACTGCACTTCTCGCTCGAACTTCCCCGCCTTACCTTCATCTAATTACTCTGCTCGGCCATGCAATGCTGACACAGTTGGTTGAGCCACACGGTCCATTGCCATGAAAGCCACTACTGTCGCCGATGTGTCGATGCCACCTTACAACAGACCTGTTGAAAAGAGAGCATCTCGCTTATAACAGCTTATAACTCTATACGGGGCTCAGGGTTTGTCCTGCTCTTTGGGCTAGATACAGGTGACTTCTGAAAAGCACCCTACACACTAGACCGAGCTCGCATTTTGTTCACTTCTCAGCAGACCTCGGACCGCATGCCTCGCCTGGACTGTCCGAGTCTGCGAGCTTCGAACCCCTAAACAACCCTAAACCCCTAAACCCTAAACCCTAACTTGAGAGGGAAACAAGTTTTGGAGGATCCCTCGTTGCAACCTACCCGGCTGCTTGTGTCGTTGCCAGCATAGAATCAAGACGAGCCGTCTCGTTGCTTTCATTGGCCGGCTAGGGTGTTCAACTAGGGTAGGGGCTTTTAGAATAGGGACAGAGTTGTGGGGTTTGTGATAGCGTAATAATAGTTCATGGACGCATAGGCGCATACTATTCCCACTCATCATAAGTTAACCTTCGTTTGCTTGGCTTTCCCTGCAGTTCGACTCGTTGCAGGTTGTGGTGCTGCTCTACCGCCCGCAGCCCGTCTCAGATGGGTTTAGGGTTTAATTAGGGTTGCTTATTTGGGTTCATCAAGGTCTGCAAACCTTGGGGGCCAGCATCGATCGCCGGTACAGGCGGCTGGCCCTGGATACCGAGACTGCTATTCTGCACCCACGTTTGCAGGGTTTAGCGAAGCTGCGTCTACATCCTCAATGTGGGAGCCATCACTTGCCAAATCTCCAACCTCACTCGCGGCCAGCAAAAGCCTGAACCCCTAAACCCAAAACGCACAAATCAAATCGAGAAGTGCACCAAACCCAAAACCCTGAACCCTAAAGTGTAGCGAGGAAAGAGTCGCTTGGAGTTGGGAGCACGTCGCATACGGGATGTTGGGCGTAGTGCCTTCTTGGACCCCGACTCCCACAACTCCATTCAGAAGGGCTTAGGCTCCAAACCACCGTCTAACACCCTAAAGGAACAACAAAACCCCTAGGCTCACACCTAAAGCTGAAAAGCCTTTGATGCTCTGTAGCTTGGGATAATCAGGGACGCAATGCCCAACAAAGGTGCTGCGCCGGAGAACGTCGTCATGCCGTTGACCGAGTGACCCTCGGTAGGGTTTACGGCTTAACTCTTATAACTAGGCTAGATATGGGCCCGGAAATGTGTGTCAAAGTCGTCGGGTGGGGAAGAGGGAGAGCGACCCGACTCCCCATTCGGATCCTGTGGGGCACCCTGCAGATGGTTTCACCATGCTTCTTATATGTGCGGTTGACGGTCTTACGGAAGTCGCACGGCTTTCTTCCATGCACCTCACCCCAAGGGTGTCATGCGCGGTTTTCCACTTTCGCCTAACTGGCGAGAGAGTGCTTGCCGACGGAGGGTGCTGACCATAAGCCCTGGACCACTGAACCCAAATCGACAATGCCTTGGCCCCTGAACCAATACGCTCTAAACTGATACTCTGGATGCTTTACTCTTTGGTGTACCCTGTTGCAGTAGAGGCGGCTGGGATTTCGGGGTTCGGTAGTCGTATAAAGAAGCGGCCCTGGTTCGGTAGTTGTACAGAAGCGGCTTTTCGTTTTGTGGGGGTTGGGGCCAAGAGTTTGGGCTGATAGGGCAAGACACCCTGAAGCCGCCTTCTTGCCTACTGAACCCGTCATATTCCGTGGTCGGTTCACTGCTCGGGGTTCTCGTAAATAGCCCATAACGCCAATTCCGATCTGAGCTTTACCTCGGGCCTTGTTCTCAATGCCTCAAACCTAAAGCTCCTGGGCTTAAGCTCCGTGGGCGGCGGACAGGTCTACGAGCTAAGCTCTATGGCCGTCGGAATCGGTGAGTTGAGCTCCGGCCGCTTTCTGCAGTGCTCGCGTGTAGACGTCTGGCGAATGGCAACTAAACCCTCCTGCTATCTCCTTCTTTATTAAATCGACTTTTTTCAATGCCCGGATACCTATTGTATACTATCATGTACTCCTTGCAGGGAAAGGGTCCAGGGTGCAAGGTGTTTAGGGTTTAGAGTTAAGAGTTTANNTTTAGGGCTTAGGATTTAGAGTTGAGAGTTTACGATCTACGGTTCAGGGTTTAGGGAGCCTGTTGTGTCTAAGCCCGGATGTACGGTCCTGAAGCTTCGGGGGTCTTAAATAGCCTCCTCGAACTGCTGCTTCGAGATTCAACATAGTAACTTGACACGTCTTGGCACAACAGGATACTATGAACATGTTTGAATCATCACTACTCTTGACTCTGGACCCCTCATAACGACCGCAATCTCATTAGACTTGTTCAATATCCCCCAAAACCTTGTTCTGATTGTGAAGGCCCCGATACTACCAGCTGGATTGGACGGTGTTCCACATAAGTTTAGGGTTTAGGGCTTGGCATCTGCAATTGCGGCCGATGCTCAAATCGCAGCAGCCAGAGGGTGGCCTCAAGCTGCTACGAAATGTGTTGCAAACGCCCTAGTGGCAGGCGCAAAGTGCTGGAACGTTAGGGGTGGGGTTAAGGCTTTAGGGTTTCACTTCGCATGCGCTGAACCCCCCGTTTGCCCGCCNNCCCCCCCCCCCCCCCCGCCACCCACACGCGGTCTGAGCTTGTGTATATCCCAATCCCTGTCTTCTTATATTCGTCGTTTACTAGCAGCACGTGTTCGTTTCTCCATTGAGCCCAGTGGTACTAGAAGCCTACTTTAAACAATGTTGAGGAAAATTCGGCTTCCGCTGTTTTGTTTGGCAGCTTGGATTTCGCAATTACCTGGGGGGCCCCTTCAGAACTAGCCACTAGCCGTGGTCGCAACACCCTGGATTGAAGCCGATCTCTCATGCATGCAGGCATTACGGATGCGGTTCGCCATGGGTGGGAGAAGTGCTCTTCGATGCCATCTAAAGGTCCTATAGGCTTTGTAACCGTGGTCATGCAAGTTAAGCTCAAGCCTGCCTGCAGCGCGTGAATGTTATGAGCTCCCTGTGTGACGGAGACGCCTAGTCTGGCCTTAGGCTTTGGAATGTGCGTCGGAAGCCGGGGTTTAGGGTTGAGGCTATAATATAATATTGTAGTATGATATTGCTATATTATATTATGATATTCGTATTATGATATTCGTATTATTATTATTATTATGTTCGTACTGTGTTTTATATTCATGCCATGAGCTTCTTCCCTTGCTTCAAGCAGGGGCTTGTCCCCCTGTACCTTGTATAAAACTCAGAGCCCCAGAGCTTCTGTCCTTCCGTGCAAAACTAATGAATGAAACCCCAAAACGCAACACTGCTGTCGCATTGATCCCCTAAACTCCTAAGCCCTAAACCCTGCCTTGATGGCCTTGGTGTCACGGCTTCCGACTTGCATTCCGGAGCCCTGCCTTGGATCTAAAATCTGACGGCGAAGACTCCAGCGAGACAAAGAACAGTTCAAGGCTTAGGGTTTAAGGTGTGTAATGAAGCCAACCCTAAGCCCTAAACCCTAGCATAGAGTTTGTGGACTTCTGCTTCGCGACAGAATCGTCTCAGCCGCAACTACATGCTGTTTTGCATGCTGCAGAGCAAGGTTTGGAGCCTTGGACGCCGGGGCGTTTCCAAAATGTCTTTTGTGAGCTACTTCTACCCATAGGCCCCTAAGTAGTTCCTTTTTGGGAGTATCCTAATAGATTTTAAATATAAGCCACAAAAGGAGCCACTTAGGGGCCTATGGGTAGGCTCTATACAGGGTTCTGTAAGGGTGGCTCTGCGGCCTTAGGATTTGGGGGTTTTGCGAAAATTTAAATAAGGGCTACCATAATTGAGGGGTCCTTATACTATTTAGGGTACTATCTTAGGGTCCCTTATTTTCGGAAACCCACATTTCGGATTTAGGGCTCAGAGCTTTGAGGCATTGAAGTTTGGGGACTTAGGTGGCGTACGAACTGCGAGCGTCTGCCGGGTTCCCCGTGTGGGAACACTCGGGGGTTTTAAAGGGATGGCTAACTGCAGCTATCTGTAGTGACTACAGTATCCTCAATTTGGGTCCAAGGAACTTGGAGTTTGGCTCCAGATCAATCAAGACTGCCCATGCGCAGGGCGGCGAGTTCAGCGAGCACGCCCAGTACCAGTATATGCAGCCAGGCGCCGCCCGAAGTGCTCTAGAATTTCATACGTTAGTTCTGAGAGTTTCGGTTGGGCTTGCAACGCCCCCCTCAAAACCGTCGAAACCTGAGAGGGTAATCTTCAAGCTCTAAGCTCTGAAGCCACCGCATCACTGCAGACCCAACATCCAAAGGCCATTTGAGAACTCCAAGATCCCCGAACTTTTACCTGCAGGCCTTAGGGCCTTTGGGGGGTGGACCCAGGCTTTAGTTTGGGGTTCCTTAAACCTTAAATGGTTGCTAACCATGCAGTTGGAAAAGAGGTGTCAAAAAAAAACTGTTGCTTCTTCAACCCTGGAGAAAGGCAGTTATGGATGGAGATACCAAGAACTAGTTCGGTGTAAGCTACCCGCGGCTCGAATGCCATCGAGAAGCAACGTGAAGTGGAAATCGCAAGCACCTGAAGCGAGTCGTACTTTTGAAGAGTGTGCACTTCGTGTTATCAGCCTCTACCAGCTTGAAAGCAATCCCGATGTACACCTTCCTGCGACGTGGGAGGCGAGGGCAGTCACAACCCACCCAAGCTTTCCAGCTAGTCAGGAGCCCCCCTAATACCCTAAACCCTGAATACTCCTGGCCGCCTCCCCAAAAAAATACTCCTGGCCCGAAGCTGCAGCCCAAGCCCCAGAAGCCTTGATTTCCATGTCGATGGCTCCGATGGCTAGTGCCGGTATGAAAAACGAAGCCTTAGCGATACGAAAGGTTGTGCCCAGGTCGTGCGCAAACTTAACCCTAAACCCCTAAACCCTAAACCTAAGCAACTGAGTGCCTGCATGTTCTCAAGCTCCACAGGCCAGAGGGCCCCAGCGGAGGCCAGGTTTAGTATAGTGTGCTGTTTATTGTATGTATCTATGCAGCTAAACAAGTCATAGATGATGGACTTCAGCAATGTGTGCATGCCTAGTTTATGGAGATTTAGAGATCCCATAGTTATGGGTTTTCATCGCAAGATATCGTAAGCATCCTACACTTTCGGACGCACAATTAGTTTAATGAGGGCCCCTTAATTTCTGAACTATGTAGTTTGTGGGCTTGAACGCCCTACATACTTAGCAAGTATGCCGTGCAGAATATGTAGTACATGGCAAACCCTGTGCATAAGGCGTACACCAGCTTCGAGTTTAAGTTCTCCTTAAAGCTCGCAAGATGTAAGTGTGTTCAGGGTTGGGAGATTAGGATTTTAGGCTTTAGGGTTTTCGGGCTGCAGGGGTTTGGGTTCAGATTTGGCGGATGAGGGGTAGCTGCAGGGGAGGGGTAAGTGGTGCAGGGGTTCAATGCTTACAGGTTGAAACCGGGCGGGCCGTGGCAAATCACATGTAAAGTTGCCTTAGTTATCATCCTGCTTCTAAGGTACCGCCTAGAAAAGTTGGATGGTTGATTTGTATATAGCGTTAGTTCATGGGTTCTTCAACATGAAATTGCAATCAATTAGCTTGACAATGTTTGATGTTATCTTACGATGCGCTACATTCTGGTATGGCGTGTTGTTCATGTTATGTTGTGTTTTGCTCGTTTACGCTCTACCGTGCCATCACATCTTAGTGTGTGAGTGTTATGTCATGTTGTACCTGGTCATCTGGTATTCCAGCAAGCTATATCATACGATGATACCGTATAGTCTAGTCTAGTATAGGAAAGGGTAGCGAAGTACAGCGTATTATAGTTGCACAACATACTGCACCACCGCATACAGCTCTCTGACTATTAAACCAAGTTGTTACATTGTGATGCTTATTATGTCATATTTTTCTGATCGCCACACAATTTGTGAAATGATAAACTTTAGTTCACTTTTCATGCGCTATGTTATGCACAATTGTGTTTTGTATTTTCATACTGCCATATGTTATTCTATATTATGCTATGTTAACAAAATACATCTTGTTCATATTTGTGCATATGATGATAAACTATATAGCAAACTCACTGTATCAAAGCATGCTTTTGTTTGCCTTGTTTCATTCTGTTAGGCTGTGGATTGTAAAACATAGTACGGTTTTATATGCACATGATGGAAGATATGGGCGTGGACCTGCGATAACAAATGGCAAATCTGAGGATCGTGCTGTGCAATGCAGCAACTGCCGTGTTAAGCCCAATCCCAAGGCGCCCTACACCGAAAACGGTAGGATTTAGGGACCGGTCTAGGGGTCTAGGGTTTAGGTAGGCCTGTACGCCAGGTAGATATATATATATATATCCCCCCGGCTAGACCTTCAACCCCAAAGCCCCAATATCCCCAGACCCAGGAGGCTGGGCAGCCGCCTCCACCCCCGATGCCACACACCCGGTTCAGGGTTTAGGGTTTTTGGTCTGGAAGTGCTGCTTCCCAGCTGATTGGCAGAGTCTGGGATCAAGAAAAGGGTTTTTGGCAATGGATACGAGGAGTTCTTGCATAAGCCTGCAGCAAGGGGTGTTTTGCGACTCTGGCTTCTGCTGATGACTCTTGGGCTTACGGGTTTCTGGCGCCAACGTTAGCTAGAGAGTCGGCCCGAGCCCTAAACCCACTCCTACACCCTGGGCTCTAAGACCCTGGGTTGGGCCCAAAAGGGCGTCCCAAGGGCCGCCCAACTTGGGATAGCTCTAATTGCGATGCCTTCGGGCGTTGATCGGTCGAGGGACTTGGTCCTTGGTAAGTGCGCATTGCTGATTCAGGAAAGGGCGAGTGTCGAGGTTGTAAACCCAGAGAGCCCAAGACCCTTTTAGTAAGGAATATGCCTTAGACTATAGGGGCCTTAATGTTATGACTCAAGGTATATTCCTAAATTAAGTGGCATTGGGCTCTCTGGGAATGTCAGGAGCAAAATCACGTTTAAGATTCGATGAATGCACGGCCTGGTCTTCTTATGGCTCGGTTGCCCCTGCTTGAGGTCCCGAACATTGGTGTAATATAGGGGCCTTAATAATTAGAATAGGGTTTGGGGTATATTATAATATAGTTATAATAAAGAACCCCCAAAACCCTATTCTAATTATTAAGGCCCCTACATTACCCTCAACCTTGAAGCCCATTACGGACTCGTGTTGCAAACTTGAGACTTGCTTTCCTTGCTGCGGCTAAGCTTCTGTCTTCGACCCTTCGTTTGGGTAGTTCTCTAACCTAGGGTCCCTCCTTAGGTCCCCAATATAGTATGGCACCCTTATGAAAAGGTCCCTAAAAGGGGCCCTAATTTAGACAACTACCCCTTTTCCTTCACCTTCTCAAGTTGCAACCTTGACTCGGCGACGCGCGGAAGCCCCCAAACCCTCGTCCCAAACCCTAAACCGAGACCTCAGACCGTAAATTAGTAAACCCCAAACCCAATACCCGAAACTATAGACCTGCAAAACCCCAAGGATTCACAGTTCTGGCCATGCGCCGGCGGCTGCCGAAGCGGTGCTCCTGGCCACCTTTGCTATGGCAGCCCCTCTTGCAACCATGATGGTCATCCTGATAAGGACCCCTCTAGTATGATGGTCCCTTTTTGGGTCCTTAATAGAACACGGCATCCAATATTTCGGGTGCCAAAACATGGACCATAATGTTGACAACCACATGGCAATGAGCCTTTTTTTCCGTCCTTGCCAGGGCACAGAGGCTGCACTCGCCATCGATTACCAGCCCTTCGTCATGAGTGACCTTGAGGCTGGGACTTTGTTGTTTTGTCTATTAGGGCTGAGGGCGAGCGGGGTATGTGAGTAGCTCACTCTCTTGTCTCTCTCACCGTTGCCATGTAGATTCATCTTAAACTGGACTGTAGATTGAGCAGCATCGAAGCGCTTTATTGCTGAATGTCTGGTCATGTCTTATACTCCAAGACCTAAGCTGCCATGCTGAACCCATAGGGCCCTTATAGTACCTTGAACTTGTGATTACGGTTATGTAACAGTTTCAGGCTTCGGGCTTTGGAGCATGAGGGCGCAGAACACCAAACCCAAACGACAGAACCCCCGATAGCAGCTAGCAACCATTGTAGGAAGCCCTCGTGACCCCCTACAGTACTGGAGAATGATTAACCTTTATGGTACCTTACGGCGATTAACTAACTCCTGTAGCCTATAACAGCACCTGCAGTACTTCACACCCTTATTGTAGATCCACCCTATCCATCACAGACTCACGCCCCCCCCCCCCCCCCCCCCGCACCCGTTTTGTAGGAGAAGAAGCGCGAGATCAAGCAGCGTGAGATCAAGCAGCGCGAGGAGCAGCAGGAGCCAGTTTGGGTTTGGGGGTTTGGGCTGCTGTGCAGGAGTGTTCGCTGGCACACAATTCAAGCC
>CAJNJA010011102.1:0-13840 GCA_905231915.1 Symbiodinium necroappetens | reverse complement strand
TGCATGCATGCATGCATGCATGTATTATATATATATATATATATATATAGATAGATAGATAGATAGATAGATGGATATATATATATATATGTCAGTCCTCGCCTCTTCAACACCCTCAGCAGCAAAGTGCTCGGCCGGCTTCCAATCCTCCTCAGGGCTTGGAACTAAAGCAAATCCAGAAAGCTGAGGGTTTACGTTTTTTGGGTGGCTGTGGGTGAAGGGTTGGGGGGCTCGAGTTTTGGGCTATAGGGTGTGCGTGTGGGCTTAAGGGCTTAGGCTTCAGGGTTTAGGATACGGTGTCACTGCTGGGCTCCGGATGTGGCGTTCAGGATTGAGGGTGTTGGGCGGCTCCGTTCGCGGATGTTTAGGGTGTTAGAAGATTTCAAATTTGGTCTCGCTCCAGATTCGGGATGAAGAATGTATCGTGAGCCTTCGCAATGCATCCCTGCAGCGTATCTTCGTTAGGCGAGTTCCCCTAAACCCAGAAAGCTGCAAAGACTGCCAAAAGAGCCGTCCATGGGGTGGGGTGTCAGACTGAAATGGCCTCACCTTCCCCCGGTCCCGGTCATGCGCATGCGTCTCAAGCCCAGAGACCGTTAAGCCCCTCATGCAGAGCTTCCCATCTTTGGCCTCTCAAAAGAAGTGTGGGCTTCAGGGTCATATGGGTAGTTCTCGAAATTAGGGTCCCTTTTTAGGTCCCCACTATAGTACGGTACCCTTGTCAAAAGGACCCCAAAAGGACCCTAATTCAGAGAACTACCCATATACAAATAAACCTCAAGCCTTCAAACATAAAGCCGAAAGCCGTGACATCGCTACCTACACCCTCGGTAGACCCGAGGATTGGCACTTGGGATGGGGTGCCCTTGTCTCCTCCGGCAGCTCAAGGATGTCCTTGGGGACAACTCTAGGAGTAGGAAGAAAGTCTAGGGTTTGAGGTTTCGGGTTTTGGGTCTAGGGACTAGGGGTTTCTAGGGTTTCAGGCTTCGGGTTTTGGGTTTAGGGATTCGGAATTTCCTGGGTTGGGCCTTCTGATGGGGAGGCTAAGGCTAAGGCTTCAAAAGAAGTTACTTCGGGTTTAGGAGACTTTGCAGTATCCGTTGCCTTAAAGGGATCTATAAGGGTTTCTATAAGGGCACTACAAGGGTTTCTATAAGGGCACTACAAGGGTTTCTACAAGGGTACTATACGGGCCGAAAGGCTTGAACCCTACACCCTAAACGCTGAACCCTAAACCCAAAACCCTAGACCCTAGACCCTAACACCCTACACCCTAAACGCTGAACCCTATACCCTAGGCCCCAAACCCGAAAAGTCTCAACGCCCAAACCCAAACTTCTGGGAGAGTTGAAGGTCCCTGGCAGGGCGAATGCATGCGGGGCGCAAGCTCGTTGTCGGAGCTGCCGCATCCCTGGACATTCCTGGTTTGGGGGTATTTAGGGCTTAGGGTTTAGGGTTTAAGGTTCAGGGCTTCCGGTTTAGGGTTTTAGGATTTAGAGCACCGGGGGCTTCAGTGAATCTGGGGGACTTCACAGCACCTTAAAGCCCTAAGCCCTGAACCCGAAATGCTTTGAAGCCCTAGACCCTAAACCCCTGGTAGCCCTAAACCCTAAACCCTGAACCCTAAGCCCGAAAACCTGAACCCCAAACCCTGCCTCAGCCTTGGTCTTCTTTTGAAAAGTTTTTGTTTTGGGGCGGACAGACACCCACGTTAATCGACTATTGTACACCAAGAACGGTGTAGCGTGAGGGAGGCGAGAGTTTGGGGACATCTGCAGTGGTCAACCTTCGACGTCTTGAAACCTGCAACCATCTAAAGAAGTTGTCCCGCACTGCTCGAACAAACGCTGCCACATTCACAAGCAGTTTTATCTGATGCTACGGGGTCCCCGAAGAATTTTCATCTAGAACTCCTAACTTTAAATCACAGGCCTGAACCCTGAAACCAAACTTGAACAGCTCAACACAAGCCCCTTTGAACCCGAGATCTCGCTAGCCCCACACCCCTAGGGTTCAGGGTTTAGGGTTTAGGCTGCCCTAGAACAACCCTCAACTCAGCTATTGAATCCGGGCCCCTCACTAGATGTACCCCCTAGAGCCAGGATTTCGCTACGTTCTGCCTCCTACAGCCCGCAAACTCGAAACGTTAACCCCAAAAGCCTAGCGGCTCTAGACCCTAAACCTGAAAACCTAAACCCAAGGGTCCCGATTTCCTTGCATTCTACAGTTTAAACCCTAATCCGTAGGCCCTGAACCCCTAAACCCCAAACCCCCTAAACCCTAAACCCCGGAAACCCTAAACCCTAAACCCCAGAAACCCCAAACCCTAAACCCCTAGACCCTAACCCTAAACCCCCTAAACCCTAAAAACCCCCTAAACCCTAAACCCTACACCCTTACAGAACCCTTTTCGGAACCCCTTTAGTATTACTAAACCCCAGAAACCCCCCACAAAAACCCAAAACCCTAGAAACCCCCTAAACCCTCAACCTAAAACCCAAAACCCTAGAAACCCTAAACCCAAAACCCAACACCCTTGCAGAACCCTTATAGGAACCCCTATAGGAACCCTTATAGGAACCCCTTTAGGAAACCCTAAACCCCAAGAGCCAAGACGCCGCCAGGCCCGGAGCCAGGCCTCGGAGCGGCTCGGCGCGACATCGACCCTGCAAGGACGAGGGTCTATAGGCTTTAGGGAATTTAGGGTTTGGGGTTTATAGGGTTTAGGGTTTGGGGCTTATAGGGTTTAGGGTTAAAGTTTAGGCTTTAGGGAGTTCAGGGTCTATAGGCTTTAGGGTTTGTAGGGCTTGTGGGGTTTAGGGCTTGTAGGGCTTGTAGGGTTTAGGATTTGTAGGGCTTGTAGGGTTTAGGGTTTGTAGGGTTTTAAGGATTGGGGTTTAGGCTTTAAGAAGTTCAGGCTTTAGGGTATAGGGTTCAGGGGTTTGGGTTTAGGGTTTAGGGTTTAGGGTCTATAGGGTTTAAGGAGTTCAGGGTCTTTAGGGTTTAGGGTTTGTAGGGCGTGTAGGGTTTAGGGTTTGTAGGGTTTTAAGGATAGGGGTTTAGGGTTTAGGATTTAGGGTTTAGGCTTTAAGGAGCTTAGGGTTTGTAGGGTTTTAAGGATTGGGGTTTAGGGTTTAGGATTTAGGGTTTAGGCTTTAAGGAGTTTAGGGTTTGGTGGGTTCAGGGGTTTGGGTTTAGGGTGTAGGGCTTCTGGGGTTTAGGGTTTAGGGGTTTGGGTTTTGGGTTCAGGGTTCAGGGTCTATAGGGTTTTGGGTTCAGGTTTTGTAGGGTTTAGGGTTCACGGCGCTGGGAGGCGTTTAGGGGTTGCAGGGCTTTAAGGAGTTCAGGGTTTAGGGCGTTTAAGGGTTTGGGGGTTTAGGGCTGCAGGGCTTTAGGGTTTAGGGTTAAAGTTTAGGGTTTAGGGTTTAGTTTTTTCGAGTTTAAGGTTTAGGAGTCAGGGTTTGGGGTTTAGGGTGTAGGGGTGTAGGGTTACGGGTTCTCTGGGTTTGGGGTTTGTGGCTGTAGAGGTTTAGGGGGTTTAGCTCGAGCTGTCGATGGCAATCCATCATGTGCACAGCAGGGCGCTCACGGCAATATAGGGGGCTTATTCACTAGAATAGCTTTTGGGTCCACTAAAGTCTAACCCCCAAACCTAAATCGCTACAGGAGACTCCCGAATGCAGTCACTCCTGCTAACACCACTGGTCAGGCCAACCGCAAAAGATGCGACACAGCGAGCAACTGGTTTAAGGCTTAGGGTAAACCTGGGAATCCAAAAACCTACCGTTTTCGGGGTTCTACCCTCTAATTAAGGGGTCATAACCTGCTATTTTGCAGGCTTTGGGGTCACAAGAACCGCTTGTGACCGAGAGTTTCTTGGATGGAAAGCTTGGGCTTGTTCGGACACTTGCTTCTGATATCCGGCTCCCTCGACTTCAGCACATACAAGTCCGCTACACCCAAACCCCCACCTAGACCCTATAGACCCTAAACCCTAAACCCCAAAACCTCAAAACCCCAAAACCCCGAAACCCCCAAACCCCCAAAACCCCCAAACCCGAAAACAAAAAAACAAACTAAAGCACCACGTCTCGTCCGGTAGCGAGGCTGTCACCTGGCTTTTTAGGGGTTTAGGGTTTAGTGTTTAGGGTTTAGGGCGTCTGAGGCCTACCTCGAAGCCGGAGACTACTTTTGGAACATGATGGCCCTTACGCGACTAAAGCAACGTATCTGGGAATCCCAGCAGGAATCATGCTTATCCCGTGTTCCAACCTCGTGGAGTTCACTGTATAAGACACTGCACAGTTGCACAAAAAAGGTGCTTGGGCTTTTAGTGTAGGCGTTCTTCAGATCTGGTGGGGCGTCGAAATTTGAAGCTGTTGTTAGGGCCTGCGATGGCTCAACAATCTGAAAACTGCAACCCCTAAACTAAACCCTAAACCCTGCTTGCCGGTCCAGTCCATCGCTTCGCCGCAGGGGCCCGTCTCACTGAAACAAAGGGCCAATTTTCAATCGGTTAAGGTTTAGGGTTTAGGGTTTAGGCACCCAGATCTCAACTGCAGCTATGGCTTCATGCCCTACACCCCTAAGCCCACAACTTCACACCTCGAACCTTCAATGCTAAACTCAACTCCCGAAGCCCTAAACTTGACCCTCAACTTAACCCTCAACCTGAAAACTTGAATGTAGAGTAGTGCCTCAAAATCCACCCTGGAATCTCCAAGCCATAACTATAACCTTCACGCGTTAAGATTAAGACCCAGTGAGATCACAAGAACCTCAACCAACCCCCCCTCCTCACATCCCTGAACCCTGAAACAACAGAAACCGAGATTTTCCGTGTTCCGTTACACAATACTTGATATAATACCTGATATCAAGCCTGATATAATATCTGATAGAATATCAGATATAGAAATAGCTGATATAAAATTTGATATTTTACCTGGCAGAATGTCTGCTATGATACCTGATCTTATACCAACAAACAAGGAAACCTGAGCTGAGCCGAGGGCCCGCCCAGGAGGCGCTTTTGGCTTTCTTGCCCGGTAGCTGTGCTTGCCTCGATGTTGTGGCTCTGCTTCGGGTATAATGTAAAGGGGTGCATGTTTGACGTATGCAAAATCATACCAGTATAAAGTCCAAGCCCCTAAACCCTCAACCCTAAACCCTCAATCCCTAAACCCTGTAACCCCTGGAGTGAACCCCTGGGAGCTTGCATCAGTACAGATTTGGGCTGAGCCGAGCCGTGAAGGCTTATGTAGGGTCGTTTTGAGGGCAATGAGGCTTTAGACATGTTGGATAAGGGGCCTCAATATTTCGAAGAGGCTTCTGGGGTACAGTATGGTGTACCTAGAGAGAAACTTCAACGGGACACTCTTCCTACTAATTTGAGCCCCGGGCTGCGAGGGCTGTACAGAGAGATCTGAGGAGACCCCTGAGCCTGGACCGTAAGACCAATCAAGAGGCACGATAAGGGAGTTTCCGACAATAAGGGGTACCTTACTTTGGGGTTCTTATAATAAGGATCCTACTATTTAGGGTACTGTACTAGGGTCCTCTATTTTCGGAAACCCCCATATGGAAGCGACAAACAGCCTCAAGTACATGCAAGCAACGACACGCAAAACGGGCCAATTTTCTTACTGATGTTCTATCGAAAGTTTACGGGGATATCAGGTCGTTCCTAGAAAGCCCTGTGCGATATCGGCGATATCGGACAAGATTCGGCCCTCCAAATTCCCACACCATCCTTCGGGCTCCGGGCGGTACAGGAACGTTCGCTTCCGCGCGTTGTACGCGGCCTTCGGCGACGAGACCTTGTTGTCTGCGGCCTCCTGCGCTGCACTGTACCACCATGGACCCCGATCATGAGGAAGCCATGGGATGGCCTTTACGTTGTAGGGTTTGGGGTTTCGGGCCTTGGGCATCGGGTTTGGGGCCTCTGAGTTGAGCTCCGGCTTTGTTCAGGAGCTGCGGTCTCGGACGCAGTGAGGAGAGAGGGTCCCATGATTGAGCGCCCCTTCCTTTGTTACAGGAGCCCCGAGATGATGTTAGGGTATGTTCCTTAATTCAAGGTACCAAATAGGATTTAGGGCTTAGTGTTTAGAGCTTAGGGTTTAGGGTTTCGGGCTTAGGGTTTAGAGTTTAGGGTTTAAGGTTTGGGGTTTAGGGTTTAGGGCTTTGGCACCTTGGGGCAAGAATCTCCAAGTCCGATCTTTCCGTCGCGAAGATCGAGTCCGACAGCTACGGGCTCCCTTTACAAGGACTACTACAAGGACTGCTAGAACTACAGGGTTCTATGATATGGCGGCCTTAGCAGTTTTAAGAGGTATTCTGGTATAAACTGCATAAGTGTAAACTAAGGAAGGCCTTATAAGGTATTATATTGCCAATCAAATAACTTAAGGCCCCGATATATACTGGGGCAGTCAGTAGATTTCCCACCTGCAAAAAGAGAGTCTTCGTGCGCGAACGTGGCAAAATCCCTCCGAAGACAATCAGAGCTTAAACCCGAGGCCTCGAAGCCCCGAAAGGTTTAGGGCTTAGGGTCTAAACCCCTACCTCCAAGCAAGGCTCAAAACCCTAAAGGCCCTAAATCCTACACCACGAGCCCCAAACCGGCCAACCTTACCTCAAAAAAAAACACAACCCGATGCACCCTTTAGAAAATATAATGTAACAGAAGAAAATACAGTGTGCTATATACTATATAATATAGCATAGTATACTGCAGAAGCAATGAACACCCAACTCTGCACCAAAAGTGGTGCGAAGTGTACCAATCAATACAGTTCCAATCAGATCACAAGAGCAGCCTCTTCGCCGCTGGTGCGTTCTGCCTCAGGGGAGGAGTTTTGCTTAGGCAGCTGCATGGCTCCGCATATATACCCCCCTTCCCCATCCCCCATAGAAACCAAATCCTCTCATAAACCGCTTTTCTCGTGCCTTCTATGCCCCTTGCACTATCCCAATCGTTTTCCCGACTGCTTTCTGCAACGGTATACCACTTCCTCCCCAACACGCCAAACCACCAATGATTTCTCAAAGAGCCTGCCATCAAGTTCTGCCACCTTGTCCAGCTTTGCAGACATGATTTTCATATTTTCAATCAGCAAGCCGAAGCCACTTATTGCTCGCCACACCATACGAACGTGGAAATGAATTTAAGTCTGTAGTTCGTTTCCTTAAATCTGAAGGGAATCCACGCTTTTCATAGTCTCACATCATGAAATATATGAATGTATTAAAATACAGAACAGAACGCCAATAAAAGAAGATGCCATACTGATTGGTTCAGGCGCATAACGTGAACCAGATGCTAACATCGTGAGGCCATGCTACCGTTGTACACAGGCCAAAAATATGACCTGCTGCAAGCGGTCATACTTTGTCGGTAAACACTCTTACCGTTAGGTCATATGAACCTTGGGTAGTGAAGGGTGAATTGATAACTGCAGTTCAAAGGGACAGCGCGGTATGTCGGAAACGATCAGATGCACGAGATATGAGCAAAAGCCCTGCCGATAAGTTCGGGTTTTACAAAGTTGGGCCAGTCTTGGCACAACTGCATGAACCGCAGAGCAAAGAGGAAAGAATACACGACAATGAAATAATGGATAAGAGAAATGCTTCGTCATGTTTAGCAAGTCTTGCTGACTGATCAGCATTTGGAGAACTGGTGCATGTTGTTGTGCATGCACAAGGACAGGGTGATGATTGAAATACCGCCGGGGGCAAACCGGAACAAACGAGTCAACTCTCCTCAATTAGAACAATGGAGACAAACATAATCAAAATACACATGCTTTTGGATAAACCTATTAGACTTTCAACCTTTACCCCCTAACCCTGAACCAGATTCTACAGCCCTTGCCTATTTGGGTGTATTTTCTCTGAGGTGGGTTTCGCCTATTTTCAGGTGGATCACTGTGAGCGGGCTGTGATGGAAAGTGTCGTGGAAGAGTGCCTATGGGATTCAGTTGTGAAAGGGCTTGGTGAGGGAGAAGGCAAGATCTGTCGGGTGCTTGAAAACGAAGACTGTGCGGTTTTGGTGAGCGACGGCTGTTGGCATGCTCGCTCAAGATTTGGATGCCTGGGGGCAAGTGGTTGGCTGGTTGAAAATCCGAAAATGATGTCTGAAATGATTGAAAAAGTGATAGAAAGTTGATGGCGTGCTCGTTGAGAAAATGGTTCGTGATTTCGAGCTCTGGGGGAGGAAGTGGCATGCCGAAGAAAGCAATTGAGCAAAACGACTTGACAATTCGGATTTGTTGTGACCCCTAGATTATGTCTCAAGGCGGTCAAGACAGCTTCCTGGCTCCCTTCAGGAGGCTCGGGGCAGCGCTTGACCACGAAGGGGAATTGGGAGTCAGGAATTCAGGCGTGTAGGGTTTAGGGGTTTAGGGTTTAAGGTATGGGTGCCGGAGGTTTCGATGATGAAAACCGAAGCCGCCGTCCCTGCAACATACCCTTCACAGGCAACATCCTCCAACATTCTTTACAACCTTCTAGAATCATGTCTGCTCACTCTGTGATTTCTCAAACCCCAGACCTTAAACCCATCTTTAGGGTTTAGGGTTTATGAGGGTTCATTAGGGTCTATTCGGGTTTATTAGGGTTTATTCGGGTTTATTAGGGTTTATCAGGGTTTAGTAGGGTTTAGGGCTTTTTAATCCCAAGAAGATCTACCCTTACTCTCCGAAGGTCGGCCCCGCAGCAGCGAAAAGGGTGCCTTCAGCGCCTCAAAGCAGGCCAGCCACCTTGGACGAAGGGGTCGAGACGGGTTGTACAGGGGTACGGCTTTAGGGGTTTAGGGTTTTAGGCTTTAGGGTTTAGGGTTTAGGGCTCAGGGTTTAGGGTTTGGGGTTTAGGGGTTTGGGTGTTGGGGTTCGGGGAGACTGCCGCTACACTTCCATTCTTCAAAGTACTACGGGGGGGTGGGGGAATGTCTCGGAAAGCCTCTCTCTTCCGAGAGGTTCCGGGGCTTCAGATTCCGGGTGAAGGGAATCAGGTTTAGGGTTCAGGGGTTTAGGGGTTTAGGGTTTAGGGTTTAGGATTTAGGGCTTAGGGTTTAGTGTTTAGGGTTTAGGGGTTTGGTACTTGACTTTCAGGGTTGAAAGATCGAGGGCTTCGGGGGTTTTCGGTTCCGCTGCCACAGGCTCCCAGTTTTATGGAATGTCGGGTCCTTGGCTCCGTGTTTGGGCATGAAGCTCCATGTGCCTCCTCGTGACAAAACCAAAAAGGTCACACGGTTTAGGGTTTAGGGTTTAGGGTCGAAGGTTTAGCTACCAGGCAATCATCAGACAAGCCATTGAACAGCTCACAAGTTATATGATGCTCTAAGCCCTGAACCCTCGACCGCTCAGCTCTAAACCCAATACCAAAGCCTTGAACCATAAAAACACGTAAAGCCCTAACGCCCTAAACAATGAAGCCCTAAGCCCTAAAGCCCTAAACGCCTGTACTAAAACTCTGAAATCCTAAAGCCCTAAACGCTAAAGTCCTAAAGCTCTATAGAGCCCCGTAAACCCTCAAAATACCTTCATAAGCAACCTTTGAGAACAACTTTGCCTTTAACTTAGCATGATTGCCTTGAACCCGAACCATAAACCCTACACGCTAAACCCTAAGCCCTATTCCCCAAACCCTGACCCTAAACCCTAAATCTTATACCTGCCGAGCTGCTTTGCCAGGCTCTCTTCTTGGCCGGCGTCGAAGTGGACCTCTCGGTTGAGGGATTCCGTTTGGGGGGGTTATAATTTCTAGAGCTTAGGGGGCTTAAGGCTTTAAGGGCTTGGGGTTGTAAGGGCTTGAAGGCTTTAAGGGCTCCTTTTACGGGCTTCTTTACGGGTTACTGTACAGGTTACTTGTAGGGTTCTGCATGGCTAGTACTATCAGGGTTCTTGTAAGGACCTTAATAAGCAGAGTAAAGTCTTGAGTTTGCTTCCTGGCTCAGGACTCCGAGACTTACCCAAACGAGACGATCCATCTGACGAAGTCCCGAAAAACAGGAACCCTGTTGTCCAGAAATCCCCTAGCCCTTAAACCCCCAAGTACTAGTTAGAACTCACGACGCTCGACCCTTAGACGAAACTTGCCACCGGAGGGAGGCGATGCGTAAGAGGCTTAGAGCGCGAGGTTGAGAAAGTTGGGAGTTGTGTCGGGAGCATGCCCTCAAAACGAGAAGAGGATTCCAGACCTACACTCCAACACCAGGCTTCAGGAGGTACCCTAAACCCTATACACCCTGAACCCTAAACCCTATAAACCTTGTTCAGAGCTGCTTGGCTTCAAGGTGCGGGTGTGGGTGATTTCTAGGTCAAACCTTGCTCGGCCGTTCATTTTGACATCGGGGCTAGGACTGCAGGAGCGCCGGCCCAAGGGTTCAGGAACTGCTCTTAGGGTTTAGGGTTTAGGGCTTTAGGGGTTTAGGGTTTTAGGGTTTTAGGGGATTTAGGGTTTAGGGTTTAGGGTTTAGGCGGGTTTAGGGTTTAGGGCTTAGGGCACTCTGCAGCTCACAGGCGGGAGCGACAAGCAAATCAAACAGATCTCTCCCAACATGATGAAGCCCACACCCCAAATCTCACAGCACCAAGGCCTAACCGGTGGGAAGCAAAATTCCCCAAACCCTCAAACCCCTCCACCCTGACACCTAACTGAGAAAACGAAGGCAGCTGCACTCTGACACAAGAACCCGAAGCCTGTCAGTCCCCATTTGGGGTTTGGGCGAAGCAAAGACTCCTGATCCCGGAATCCCCCAAAAACACTACACATCCCAACACCCATAGGACCCCCGAGCCCAAAAAGACCGAACATGGATGCCTGAAAAAATCAGCTATGCACTTTCCTAGGGTTCCCCATGACACTTATACTGGGCTATTCTAAGTACTAAGGTCCCTGCACCTTAGGGTTCCCCAGTTTTCATTATTATATCTTATGCTAGAGTACACCCCTCAACACTCAAACCTTGCTCTATGTACTATAAGGTCCCTGTTATCGGGCAAGGGGCAAAGCGCTGGTGGCTGAGCCGAACCGAGGAGCCCAAGTCTAACCTCGGGAACTGCTGCGGGGCGGCAGAGAAGCGCAGACCGTGGCCGCGAGAGCCCGTCTTTTCGAGTTTGATGACGATGGCGATGGCGATGGCGACGATGATGGTGATGATGATGATGATGATGATGAGGAGTGATGATGAGGAGTGATGAGTGATGATGAAGTCGATGATGATGGTGATGATGTTGATGATGTTGATGATGGTGGTGGTGGTGGTGCGGATGATGATGATGGCGAATTTTATGATGAAGTTTCGGAAGGAGATGCGGAAAAGGCGAAGGAGGGCAAGGACGACGAGGAGGTGCAGGCAGAAGATGATGCGGAGTCAAAGCGATCGGAATCAGGGGCCTTAATAAGTTAGAATAGGGTTTTGGGGCATATTGTACTATAATTACAATAAGGAACCCCCAAAATAGTATAGGTAATTGTTAAGGCCCCTTCGATCTGGAGCCGGAGGATCTCACCCCAAAATCCCCCAAAACCCTTACCAAAAATGCTGCTGGGGCTCACTAAGCCGTGGGGCCGCGCCTTCCGGGAGGAGGCGGCTTGTGGAGGTTTGGGGCTGGAAGCTCTTGCGGACTTGAGGGTTTAACGCCTTTCTTGGGTTTAGAGAGCATCTGGGTTGTAGGGTTCAGGCTTCTGGGTTCGGAGGGTGACGGTTGTCTTGACAGAATGGAAGTGGTAGTCGAAAGCTTTAGGCATGCAGCGGCTACCCGATATCTGGGATTTGCCGCAGGGATGTAGGGCCTTCTTCTTTAGGGGCTCCTTATTACACTTATATATATATATAATATACTCCAAAACCCTCCAAAAACCCGAGAAAAAACGCTCCCTGTCAGGGGCCTTTGGCATGTTGGGGGCGGAGGGGAGCTCAGGGAGCTCAGACGTAAACAGATCTGCGGTGCAAGGGAGAGGCTGGGTTCGAGGTAGAAATTCAAGCCCTGAACCAAGCCTAAACTTTTGATCCCTAAACCCAAAAAGCCCTAAGCCCTAAACCCTGAACCCAAAAAGCCCTAAACCCTAAACCAAACCCAAAAAGCCCTAAGCCCAAAAAGCCCTAAACACTAAACCCTTTTAAGCCCTGGTGATGGGTTTGGGGCTAGAACCTTCAGGGTCGAATCCTTCCGCTACCACCCGGGCCCCCAAAACCAGAGTATCGCAGTAGAGAGGTTTGCTTAGGGTTTTAGGGTTTTAGGATTTTAGGGTTTTGGGGATGAGGGGATTAGGGTCTAGGGCTTTCGGGGTTTATATAGGGCCTTGGGGTTTAAAGGGGGCTTCGGGTGGCTACGTCTCCGAAGGCAAAAGCCTTTTCTTCGCACGCCGAGGCCAGTGACAGCGATTTCTTCAAGGCCGCCGGGTGTAAGCTTCGCTCGCACAGAGGTGCTGTCACCTGTGAGCCCTTTAGGGTTTAGGGTTTTTAGGGCTTAGGGCTTTTAGGGTTTAGGGTTTAAAATACGTGATGAATAAGTACGCCTCTCCGGGGTTTTATTATAAAACAGACCCAAGACAAAGAGACATGATGAATACATCCCCGTTGGAATCCCGTGGGGCTCTGTTATAAGCCGAACCCAAAAATCATTCCCAAGGAAATCCCAGTCACCACCGGAGTCCGAATCGCCCCAGGTGACCACGGTACTGTCGCAAAGAACCGCAGCGAAGGCTCCGAAGGATCCCTCGATGCGCTCCACGTTCTTCAGCTGATCCTTCATTTGTGCGCGGTGACATAACAACGGGGAACGAGCGACATGTGTGTATGTATGTGTATAATATATATATATATATATACATATACATATATATATACATACACAAATGTGTATGTATTGACAGAGAAGAAAAAGGCTTCGATTTCGCGGCAAGGAGCTTGGACTGCGCTACTGTCCCCGCCGTCACTGGCAAAGCCCCATGTCACGACCGATCCGTCCGCAAGGAGTGCGGCGAAAGCACCGCAGGAGGCTTGAATGTGTTGAACATTCTTCAGTCGATCTTGCACAGCACTGCTGTCACCACCACAGTGTGCCCGACCCCAGCTCACCACGGATGCATCGACCAGGATCGCGGCGAAGGCATATGAGGATGCTTGGATCCGCAGAACCCCTTTGAGTCGATGTTGTACTTCGCTGCTGTCGCCGCCATCGCGAGAACTGCCCCACGTTACGACAGACCCATCACCCAACAGAGCAGCAAAGGCCTCGTCACAGGCTTGGATCTGCTGCACATCGATTAACTGAGCCTGGACCTCACTACTGTCTCCACCAGAGTCCGCATCACCCCAAGTCACGACGGATCCGTCGCAGAGGATGGCGGCAAAGGCGTATGCAGAAGCTTGGATTTGCTGCACCTGTCTAAGCTGATCTTGCACGACACTGCTGTTGCCGCCAAAGCCATCATCGC
This sequence comes from Symbiodinium necroappetens, assembly GCA_905231915.1. Classification (NCBI taxonomy): domain Eukaryota; class Dinophyceae; order Suessiales; family Symbiodiniaceae; genus Symbiodinium; species Symbiodinium necroappetens. The sequence continues at coordinate 394 of CAJNJA010011102.1, read as the reverse complement.
CCCACGTCACTACAGACCCATCCGCGAGAATCGCAGCAAAGGCAGAGGCCGTTGCTTGGATCTGCTGCACAGTCTTCAACTGTTCTTGCACAGAGCTACTGTCGCCACCATAGTCTGAATCGCCCCATGTTGACACGCTTCCATCGCCCAGAATGGCCGCAAAAGCTGAGTGAGAGGCCTGTATCTTCTGCACATTCGTCAGCTCATGCTGCACGGCGCTGCTCTCGGCGCCGAACTCAGCATCGCCCCAGGTCACGACGCCTCCGTCGCCGAGCACCGCAGCGAAGGCTCCGAAGGAAGCCTGGATTTGCTGCACGGAGCGCAGCCGATCTTGCACTGCTTTGCAGTCACCACCATAATGAGAGTTGCCCCAAGTTACCACGGACCCATCGCC
>CAJNJA010011101.1:2977-13841 GCA_905231915.1 Symbiodinium necroappetens | reverse complement strand
GGGCTGGGGACGGCGGGTTCAGGGTAGCACCCCTAAACCCTAAGCCCTACACCCTAAACCCAAAACCCTAAACCCGAAGCCCTAAACCCTAAACCCTACAAGCAGGCTGTCCTCAGAGTCCATTTTTGGGCCTTTTGGCTTAAAGCTCGCCGTTTTTTCGGGTTAGGATTGCTTCACGATACCAGTTTGGATCAAAATACCAAACAGTATACTTGATTCTCGTAATACCCTAAGCCTTTAAAAGCAGCAGCCCCAAACGTCTGAACATCGCGCACTTTCGTACTGTTGATGGACAAAATTCNNGCCTGAACAATTAGAATAGGGTTTTTGGGTTATACTATACTACGGCTGATGGACAAAATTCTGCATGACCTAAGTATAGTATAGTACCATAAATCCCATAGCTTAGGTAGATAAGGTCATGCAGGATTTTGTCCATCAACCGTATCAGGTACGCATCGTCGGCGTGGAGGCTGGCGGTGAGCACGGGCCATGGTTGCCGGCTCCCCGACTAACTTCAAACATGTTTAGGGTTTAGGGGTTTAGGGTTTAGGGTTTAGGGTTTAGGGTTAAGGGTTTAGGGTTTAGGGTTTAGGGTTATAAGATCATCCCTCAAAATTAGTCCGTACATTCATCTTTCTGCTAGAGGATGCCCCAAAACGTATTTTGAGTTGTAAGGCCAAATGTCGAAAGGTTTAGGGCTTCGGGCTACAAAGCTTTCTGAAGTCACGAAAGAAGCCCTGCAAACCGCTGTGCACCTCATAGAACGTCCTACCTAGAAAGCCTTGTAACGTCATAAGGCCTGTGGAAAGCGCATACAATGCATACAACAATGCACCAACATCTTTGCAATGCCAGGCCCTGCAGGCTACACCTAGACCCCCAAGAACCTTCCTTTGTAAGGGCTTGTACAAGGAAATCATAATACTAAGGAGCCCTAAAAAGGTAGGTTCTTTGGGGTCCAGGTAAGCCCAAAAGCCTGCCGAGGATGGCACCGAGACAGACAAGCATTCCGCCACGCTGACAAAAGGCAGCATCGGTCGCCCGGCGAGTCACTGGGAGCCCAGAAGGGTAGTTTTCTGAATTAGGGTCCCTTTTTGGGTCCCCAACATCGTACAGCACCCTTACAAAAAAGGGGACCCTAAAAGAGACCCTAATTGAAGAACTACCCCAGCATGTTGGTTCAGGGTTTAGGGTTCTCAGGCCAGGGATCGCTCTTACGAACATCGAATACGAAGGGTTATTCACAGTCCAAACTAAATGATTGAACCAGAATTTAAACCCCCAAGAAGCCTTCTTCCAATCACCTTATGGCCCCTAGGAGAGTTGTCCTTCAGTGAAAGCAGTGAAAGAAAAGTCATGGTGCCTCTTTCTTTCGGCCACGATATGGGGCCTGAGTAATTAGTACGGAGTCTTGTGAGGTATACTATAGTTGGACCATAAGTGGGTAGAGGGGTAGTTCTCTGAATTTGTGTCCCTGTTTACATCACCAAAATTGTACGGCACGCTGATGAAAAGGACCCTAAAAGGGACCCGAGTTTAGCGAACTACCCATTTATGCAGGTATGTTCTTGGTTCGTGTTGTTTTAAGAATTATGGTTTCGGGTTTACCACTTACTCCGCAACCCTTACAACAGCTGCAAACCTCTGTGCGGGAATCTTGAAAAAGAATGTTTCTACGGTTGATGAAGGAATATACCATAATTCCCATATAGTTTAGGGTCCTTAAGAAAGGTATTGCAGGAGGTATATCATCAACAGAACTATATAACTCTTCCGACCCGGATAGGATGGCTCTTAAGGAAAAAGAAGGGAAGCTGCAACCCAACCAGTGCCTTCGTACAGACTCCAGGGAAACCACCCAACCTACAGTTTAAGAGTCTAAGGTTTAGAGTTTAGGATTTAGGGTTTCGAGTCTAAGGTTGCCGGTGAACTCCAAGGATACTTCTTACCGATGTTTTAAGTGGGAGTTTTGGAACTTTCGCTCTGCAGCCCTTGAGGTATCTAGCTTTTCGGGTGTCGGCGTCTTCGGGTTTTGGATGTGTGATTCAAGGTTTAGTTTGAGCTTGATGGCTGGGGGCTTGAGAGCTTAGGGTGTTAGGGTTTAGGGTTTAGGGTTGAGGATTTAGGGGTTTAGGGGTTTAGGGTTTTGGGGTTTAGGGTCAATTAAGGAGTGACCCCGGGATCTTACCCTAAGCTTTCAACAACTGCTAAACCTTGTAAGCGCTTGTAATATCCAAGAAGGCTCGCAAGACCCCATCCAGGAGTACTGAACCAAGTCATAAGCAAGGTTATATACCCTAAACCATAAAGCCCCTAAACCCTACACCCTAAAAGTCCTAAAGCCCCTGAAGCCCCTAAAGCCTAAACCCGAGTTCTGCAATACCCAACATTAATTTTTTAACTTTTTGGGGTTCTCTTCATTCCGTACCAATCTGAAAGGTTAACCTTTGAAATTTAAACTGTTGGGGTTCTTTTAACTTTTAATGCATTAACAATCTGACAGTTTAACCGTGTATTTCCCTGGCTTGTTGGGGAAGTTTAAGAGACGCCATTTATTCAGCCTTTGAGCGATGATCTTTTCTTCCAGAGCTTAGAGCTTGGAGTTTAGGGTTCCCTAAACCCTAAACCCCAAACCCCAAACCCTATACTAACACACAAAACTATCAAGCTAAGCCCAAGCATGTGCTCAGGGTTTCGAGTTTAGGCGAAAGGTTAGACCCGAAAGTGTCGTTGCTGAGGGACGACCCTAAACCATAAACCCCAAACCCTAAGCCCTAAACCGACGACCCATCTCAGGCGTTCTCCACGGTTCCCGGACGTACCTGCTTCAGTCCCCAGACGGTTGCTTGCCGACATCCCCATTTTTTTGTCATAGCCGTGTAGGGATCAATGAGGGGGATCAGGGCTCCACGGGTGTTCCGGGTTTAGAGTTTAGGGGTTTAGGGTTTAGAGTTTATAGGGGTTTAGGGTTTAGGGTTTAGGGAGTTCAGAGTTTAGGGGTTTACATAGGATAAATTCCGATAAATGTCTGCGAAGTATAGCGGGGCTAGTGCTAAGTTTTAATTCCGACCTCTGCGTTGCGTGCCATCGGTTTGTTCCAGGAGCTTCGGGTTTGGTGTTTCTCAGGGTCCAAATGGGTAGTTCTCTAAATTAGGGCCCCTTTTTGGGTCCCCAATATAATGAAGAACTTTAAAAGGGACCCTAACTTAGAGAACTACCCTCATAGTCATATACTCCCCCAAAGACTGGCCTAGAGTACGACTAGCCTGAACGTGAGTACCTGGTTCCCCGAGACTCCAAAACCCCTTAATGAAGTAATAGACCTTAAACCCTATTCGGGTTCCCTACTATAATTTAAGGTTTATTCCTTAATTAGTGGGTTTTGGAGTCTCTGGGCACCTGGTTCTTGAGCCGCTGGAACCTTTTGATGAGCCCGAGAGGATTGATTGTAAGTCTTAGCCGTAGAGCCAAGATGGCTTCTGCTTTCAAGCTGAGCTTGAGGCGTGGCCCAAACCCCACGTCCAGAATCCCCAAGCCTTCAACACATAAGTAATTTACGACTTTGTAATTATGAAGGCCGGAACAAATGGCCGTATAATTAACCCGACAACCCAAAACCCTAAATCTCTTGTAGATCCCTGAACCCTAAACCCTAAGCCCCAACCCCCCACCCCTACATCCCTTGCAGATCCCTGAAACGCTTCGGAAGATTCAATTTACCCAGGCCCTTCGGGTAGGTAGCTGTGCCTGCAAGCCATCAGGATCCCAGAGGTGGGCTCTTGTTAAGGGGTCTACATGGGTTCCTTCAAGGGTTTGAAGGTTTAAGGGTTAAGTTACCATAATAGAGATCTAGAGTAAACAAAAGGGTTTTCTTACTATAGCAACTTAAATTAAACCCTTAACAAGATCCCTGAAGTTCTCCAAGGCACTCCCCCAAGCGGTTCATATGGGTTTAGGGTTTAGAGTTTAGGGTTTGGGTTTTTTTGTCAGGGTATAGAAGCCCTACTAGGAAACCTACTTGTACGACTCGTTCACGGAGGCCCTAAACTTAGGCCCTAAACCCTACAACCGAAACCCTAAACCCTAAACCGACACCCTAAGCATGACTCGTTTTTTCTGAAGGTCAGATCAAAGAGACACATTCCATTAGCGCCGGCTTGGACTACCCGGGGGTTGGGCCGCCACTGGGCACAAGTGGAGGAAGAGTCTTCCTGGTGGGGCTTTGGCGTTTTGGGTTTTGGTTTTAGGCTTTAGGCTTTGGGGTTTAGGGTTTGGGGTTTAGGGTTTTAGGGTTTTGGGTTTGGGTTTTAGGGTTAAGGGTTTTTTTTTAGGGTTTAGGGTTTGGGGTTTGGGGTTTAGGGTTTTAGGGTTTGGAGTTTAGGGTTTTAGGGTTTTGGGTTGCTTAGTTCCCCAATACCCAACCTTTAAACTTTTCGGGCTCTTATAACTTAGTAGTACTCTGAAAGTTTAAACCTTCTATTTTCCTGGCTTCTTCGGGAAGTAAGGCTTTAAGACGGAAAAATACCCTAAACCGTAGTTTTGGGGTTTTGAATTTTGGGTTGTGGGCGCAGGCAGGGAAAGGCGTATTGGGGGTTTTCAGGGGCGGGAATTCGTCGGGTTGGGGCAGCCACTGTCGGGTATGACGGGTTTGATAGACTAGAGTATAAGGGACCAAAAGGGGGTTTTATCTGGGATATTCCTATCCTCATTTGAGCTTATGTGTTTTTTTGGTAAGGGTCCATGTACCCAAACAGTAGATACCTTGGCCCCAAACTACCCAAATAGGGACAATTTTAAGGCCAAAGCATTATACGATTTAGGTACATGGACCCTTAAACCCGAAACCCTTTAGAGCCCTTAAAGGAACCCTTACATAGAGACTTCATAGTAACCCTTAACGGAATCCTTAGCTAGGGTTAATTTGGCGGATTCGGCCTGGGCTTTGGGGGAATTAGGGCGCTTTTGGCAAGATAAGTCCGACTTGGCCTAACCCAGAGACTCCAAAACCCCCTTAATTCAGGAATATAGACGTTAAGTGATAACAACTTAATAAAACCCTAATAAGATTTAAGGAATATTCCTTAATTGAGGGGTTTAGGAGTCTCTGGGAGGATACAGGCTAAGAGCTCGTTCTGCATGATGGCCTGCGAAACCCACGTCCGCATGAAACCAAAGTTTAGAGTTAAGGGTTTACGTAGAGTTTAGGGTTTAGGGTTTACGGAAGTTTAGAAAGGAAGAGACCGACATATCGACCTCCAAGAGTCGTAGATGCTTGGGTATGTATCCGTGGGAGCCCAGTTATCTACATAGTGGGTTACTGTGCCTTAAACCTCGAAAAGCCTTCTTATAATAGTACCCACAACCCAGTATTTTACTAAAAAGGTATCTGGGCCTCCAAGGTATTTTCAAGAGCAGCCAGAAAGGCAAGCAAGGCTTTGTGGAAGCCCCGATATCGCGTCTGGGCCCGTTAGCCTTGTCCTACGGTCCATATACAAATAGAGACAAATAGAGTACGCTAAACCCTAAACCCTAAATCCTAAACCCTAAGCCCTAAACCATATACACTCAAGCCCCTTTTCAATTGCAAGTTCCGAGGCCCTCTTCTTTAGAAGATTGAGAACCCTGCTACCCAGAGACTCCAAAACCCCTTCATTAAGGGATATACCTTTAAAATTATAATAGGAACCCTAATAAAATTTAAGGTATATTCCTGGGTTTTGGAGTCTTTGGGTTTAGGGTTTAGGGTTTGGGGCTTAGGACCCACATAGACAGCTTGATGGAAGCCCGGGCTGTGCATAACGAAGTCCTTCCGAGGCAGCACGCTTCTCTCAAGGCCTGTGGTACGGCTCCCAGCGGCCGCAATGGGGAATAGAGGCTTCCATATGGTTTTATGGGTTGTAGGGTTTAGGTTTTAGGGTTTAGGGTTTGGTGGTCTAGGGTTCAGGGCAGGAAAGTGGACAACGGGGGTTAAACCCAGCGAACTGAATACCCCTTAAAATAAGAACTATACTTCAAGCGATTAGTAAACTAAGTTCAGGTATATTCCTTAGACTCGGAGTGTTGGCCAATTTGGAGTCCCTTTAACCCTTCCCTCCTCCACCAACGGAGAGACTCTTAGAAGCTTTCTATGCCCCAGGTCTCAAGAATGTACATGCGTTCGACACCTAGAGCCCTGAACCCTAAACCCCATGAGCCCTGAATCCAGAAATAGTTGGCTATTGTGTAGTTTTTGCATGAGTACTGACAGGGAGTTTGGAGCGTTCAAAAGAATTATAGCCTTCCCTATGGCTCCATGCTCCATGCGCACATATAGTATATACTTAGGCTCAAGGTAGTTTAAGGCCTAAGCACATACGATATGGGCACAGGAAGCCTTAGAGTAGATTCATGTTTTTGTTGTTGTGATGTCCTGGGTTCACGTAGCATGGCGAAGACGCTAGGACTTGAGTTTCCTGAGTTCATGGAGGATCAAAGAAGGAGGAGAGAGTTGGGGTTTAGGGTTTAGGGTTTAGGGTAGTCAGGGGTTTGGGGTCTTCTGAGGCTTTGGGTCGGGTTGTCCAGTTCTCGATTTAGCGCATCATGTGTAGCGCATCTTTAGGGAAAGCCATCGGTGCCTCCGGACGACATGACCCCTTCCGATATACACGCACCTCATGTCATAGCAAAAACGTCCCCTCACAGTCCATACTGTAAGCAGTACTATGATGATCCCCTGAAAAAGCACTCCGGGCTGGGGTTGGATGAAGCATAGAAGCCTGACGAAGCATTAATACATGTTAGTATTGTTCCCTGGGGCACTTGATTATGATCTCATAACTTTTCAGAAAGGATTATTAATGTTTTGTTTATTAATCTTCTTCATGTTTATTTTCCGCAGAACTAGTTTTTCAATTTTATCATTTCATTCATTTTTTATTTTGCCCAGAAATATTTTTGTTTATGTCCACAAATATTGTTATTGGCAATAAAGTTATGGCACTATTTATTTGTAAAAGCAATTATCTTTCATCACCATAACATAATACGCAAGAGATTGTACTATGTTGAACCAATCAAAATTAAATAACTTAATGGAGAATTAGGAATCAGAAGTTAAAACATACATATATATATATACATATATATACAGATTTAAAAAATCACAAATGTAACAAAAAAGTCAATAAGATCAATAATTCAATAATATAAAGCTATTTAAACAATTGTTATAAACACAGGAGAATATATATATATTAATCTACATATATATATATGTATATACATATGTGTTTATATATGTATGTGTATATATATATATATATTTATATAACTCGTTCTTTGTTACATTTATTGAAAAATACTTGCTTCTCGCGCAGATTGTTCATTACCCTTATGAATTTTTGTATATTTCTCGCTAAAATTGAAAAGAAAAGATTCATCAACTAATTCTATTTCTGGGAAAAACAATGCATAAGACAATTGAACAAACATAATTCTTGGCAAAATAAGAATTGAAGAAGATAAAGAAAATCTTCAAAATATTTTGCTAAAAAGTTATGATATGATTATGAACTTACTAAGAATCAAGAATCCCTTTGAAATGAACCCTTACAAAAGCCATTAAAAAAGCGTTCAAGAACCCCTGAATTAAAGGAATCCCTACAAAGGAACCCCATTCTAATGCTTCCTTGTCCTGTACCCATATGGTATATACTTATAGGCATAGGTACATAGAGCCTTAGGGTTTAGGGTTTATAGAGCTCAGATACTATATGGGTACATGGAGCCTTAAACCTTAAACCCTGTTCGAAACCTCATAGAACTCTTATACGCTGGCACGGTGGATGATATAAACCCTGCGTGACCCATAGTAAGGAATAGACCATCATTTCCATAGTTTAGGGTCCTTAAGGTGTTTGGGCACCTTGGGGCCGAAGTATCTACTATTTGGGCAGATGGACCCTTAGGGTTATAGGTACATGGAGCCTTACCGGGAGGATCATGGGACGTAGCAAGTTAGATTACAAGTCCCTTAGTGGGGGTTGGAAGTTTTTTTTGTTGTGTTACCCTTAATTATAACCCTAGTTACTTCGCATGATCCTTCAAGTAGGATTTTAAGGAGCCTCGCTCCAATGCTTATTCAGAAGCCCGCTTAAACAGGAACCGTAAACCTCTAAACCCTAAACCCTCCAAAAGCAGCCTACAACCCTAAATCCTTTGCAGGAACCCTTAAAGGACCCCGTACAGGAACCGTAAACCTCGAAACCCTAAACCCCCAAAGGAAGCCTAAAGCCCTAAGCCTTTGCAGGAACCCTTAAAGGACCCCGTACAGGAAACCCTTAAAGGAAGCCTAAAGCCCTAAATCCTTTGCAGGAACCCTTAAAGGAACCAGTAAAGGAACCTCCGCCCCCAAAGCTTCGCGACCGCCGAGGTCGAGTGGAGTACGTTTTCGCCACCGACACGCAGGAGGGGGCTCTGATAGAAGCGACCCAGCGTAGCTCCTTCAAAAGGGTTCCTTTTAAGCCCTAAACGCTGAACCCTACACCCTCAACCCTAAATTGGGGTTTTAGGGTTTTGGGGTTTAGGGGTTTGGGGTTTAGGGTTTAGGGGTTTAGGGGTTTAGGGTTTAGGGTTTCGAGCTTTGGATTTATGGTGTAGGGTTATATAGGGTTTAGGGTTTAGGGTTTAGCGCAGGAGGTTCCTTTCACAGGGCTCCGTTTAAAAACGGGCTTCTATTTTATAATGCCTCCTATCTTTGAAGGGCTTCACCATGGGGATCTAGGCTCTAGGGTTTACCTTCACCCCAAATAACCTACGTTTTTTAAGGTATATAAAGAATTCATAATGAGGAACCCTAATTAGGGTCCAGGTAGGGTTTCGACGAGGGATGTAGGGTTTAGGCTTTAACTCAGGGACCTAAATGGAACTTGGACTCATTTAAACTATGCCCTGAAGGTTTCTGGGAACAAGGGCTTTAGGGTTTAGGGATTTAGGAGTTCAGGGTTTTAGAGTTTAGGGTTTTGGAGTTCAGGGTTTTAGAGTTTAGAGTTTAGGGTTTTTCAATTTCAAGGGGCTTCCAGAGGGTTTAGGGATGCAGGAGTTCAGGGTTTAGGGATTTGGAAATGGGGGGTTTGGGGGGTATATCATACCCCGAGAACCCAAAACCCCTTAATTAAGGAATATGCCTTAAGTTGTAGGGGCCCTCATAGTCTGATTTAAGGTATATTCCTTAATTAAGGGGTATTGGGTTCTCTGGGTACCATAGGTTCAGGCTTCTACAACATACCCCAAAGAGCCCAGGAGCCTCCTGCTTTTTTATTCAAGGAGTACATGCCTTTAGGGTTTAGGGTTTCTTTAGGGTTTAGGGTTTCTGGTGTAGGGTTTGGGGTTAAGGTTGAGGGTTAGGGTTTAAGGTTTAAGGACTTTTAAGTGCTTTATTGCAAGGCTCGAAAGAGCCTTACATGGCACGGTCTTTGGGCCCAACGCCCTTAAGATATGAGTCCGTAGAGCCTTAAGGTTATTGTAGCAGTGTAGCAATAGTAGTCACCGAAGAATAGGGTACCCCGAGAGCCCAATATTTGTTTTTTTCTGTTTCAAGGGGCCCTCAGTGAACGGCCCGACCTTCCAGGGCTGTACCGGGTTGTTGGAGCGCTTCAATGGTAAGGCTTTGACAGCGAAGCATGATAGCAGTGCTGTTCTCACTTCCACAAACCTTACCCTACCGGACCTAGGGGCCAATATACCTGTGCATGGAATACGTTGGCTTAGAAGGTGTTTCCGTCCAGGTTCTTACTTCAGGCGCGAAGTACGTTACGGTATTGCCTTTCAAGCCCCGGGTTGTTAGCGAGTCTTATCGTGTGAGAACGAGTCCATGCAGCGGAGGCTCGCAAAGAAAGTTGCCAGCCACATGTGGGGCAGTTCCTCCAACATCCTCGAAGTATATCCTGGCCTACGACCATCGCTTCGTAGTAGCTAACACGGACAAGGATGTTGCAGCTTGCGCCAATTTCAGCACCAGAACTAAACCCTAAACCCCAAACCCTAGACCCTAAACCCAAACCCCTAAGAACTCGCATGCGGCCGCGGTTTCCCTTCAAAAACCACGACGAGGCAAGCATTTCGAGCGCCCCAGAGCTCATGCGGCAGCTGTGCCCGGTTAGGGTTTAGGGTTTAGGGTTCACAGTTTAGGGTTCACGGTTTAGGGTTCACGGTTTAGGGTTTAATTTAGGGTTTAGGGTTTAGGGTTCAGGATTTAGGCCCTAAAAACCCTAAACCCTAAACCGGGTTTCGTTGTATCAACAATTCCGCAACCACCGGACCCGATCGTTATTTTTTCAAGCATTGAAAGCTCGGTCCAAGGATCCCAGAACTCAACCCTTAGGGTTTAGGGTTTAGGGGTTTAGTGTTTAGGGTTTAGGGTCCACTTTAACCCTGGCGTGTATATTTGTACTGTATGAGCGCATGCCTAAGGGTCCATGTACCCAAATAGTAGATACTTTGGCCCCAAAGTACCCAAATAAAGACTACCTTAAGGCCAAAGTATATACTATTTCGGTACATGGCCCAAAGTACCCAAATAAAGACTACCTTAAGGCCAAAGTATTTCGGTACATGGCCCAAAGTACCCAAACAGGGACTACTTTAAGGCCAAAGTATATACTTTTTAGGTACATAGACCCATTATACACTAAGCCCTAAACCGCCATGGTACCCAGAACCCCTACAGGAACCCTTAAAGGAACCCTTTTGGGGTACATGGGCCCTTATGACCCAAAGAATTTTCCTTGAGAGGCCCTTGACGCCATGCGCGTGGTCTCCAGGCATCGAGCGCTTGAGGGCTTTGGGAACTCGAGGGGTTCGCACCCTAAACCCTAAACTCCAA
>CAJNJA010011099.1:0-13842 GCA_905231915.1 Symbiodinium necroappetens | reverse complement strand
TGAGGATTGCACGTGATCAGGCGCGCATGCGTCCGAGCCACATTGTACGCATTCTACCGTGCCACGGGGGAGGGGCCCTTTCAGGTCCTTTTCTGATCTTTGGTTTAGTGGTTTAGGGTTCAGAGTTTAGGGTTTAGGGTTGAGAAGTCAAATCCTGAACCCCGAGCCTAAAAACTTGTTGGGGATGCTTTGGGCTTGCAATGAAGATGGCGATGATGATGATGATGGTGATGTGATGATAATGATGATCTTGAGGATGATGATGATGATGAGGATGATGATGATGATGGTGATGATGGCTGTGATGATGATGGTAGTGATGATGGTAGTGGTGGTGGTGGTGGTGGTGGTGGTGATTCAAGTCCTGAGAACCGAGAGTGCAAGCCAAAACAAAACCTGCAAGCCCGAACACAATGTGCCCCCCAGTACATAGCAAGAAACGCGGGCGCGCGCGCGCAGAAACCTCGAAAAAAAGCAGCGTCTTCAATGTCAGATGAAAAACAATTAGGATAAGTTCACATATCGAAAAGTAAGTCAAAAACAAGTGCTTCAACAAAAAAGCCGTGCGTAAACAGCGGCGGCGGGATGTTTGTGGCTGGAAGCATGCCGATGTGTCACAGGCTCACAAGCTCTTGCAGATGCTTTCGCGGAGGACCTTCTTGAGATGATCGGCAACTCGAAGGATGTTGCAGCGGTAAGCCGCCATCTTGCGCGGCTCCCCAGGATGTTGAGCAGGACGAAGTTACGCCACCAAGCCCTAAACCCCAAAAAGGCGAAGATGTTTGCTGGGCTGTCGCAGCTCAGCACCGATCCAAGCAGCCCCGAGCTCGTCAAGGCATGGCATGTCAACCTCGGCGTGCAGTCAATGAGTCACCAAAAGAGCTCCCTGGTGCTCCCTGCAGCCTCTTCTGCTCTTACGTGACATATATGCAGCTCGCAGCAAGACTCTCAAACCCGCTTCAGACACACACGAACTTCGAGTCCTCCTCGTCGCCATGAGCGAGCGGCCGAAATGCGCGAAGTGCGCGAAGGAAATCGTTGGCAAGGCTCGTGGCATTGGCCCAGGCTTCTGGCCGGAGGGTCGTGATTCGAGTGCTCTGGTCTCAGGGCGTTTCCGTCGAAGGCGGCTGCTACCACCCCGACTGCTTCTGTTGCGACAGGTCTGGGATGTTGTGGGCCCACCAATCTACCGTAAGAGTCTTCGAACATAGGTTTTCGGATGTTTTCGGGTCCGCGAGCGAGCGGTTCATATGTGCACGTAGCCCGGGTTCATACGCGCATGTGCTTTCCGTATGCACTGGCCTGCGCGCGGTTTCTGACCCTGAGCCCCAAGTGCTGGAACCTCAAGCCCCGAACCCCCAACCATTAAGTCCAACAAACCCCTAAACCCAAAGCCTAAAGCCGCTAAAGCCCCAAACCTAAATCCTAAACCCAAGGCTTGATTAAGGAACCCTAAGCCTGAACCCAAACCCTAAACCCTGCAAGACAAAACGTTAACCCGCAAACACTATAAACCCTAAAGCCTGAACCCTAAACCCAAGAACCCTTCTCGAAAGCCCCGCGCCCTAAATTCCCAAGAAAGAAAGCTCGTTTTGGCATGAGTCTGGGTCTTAACCCTAAACGGAACGGCGTGGGGTGGGAGTGAAGGAAGGAAACGCCTTCAATAGACAGGCTTTCACAGCTCATCGCCGTAGTACGATGCACTCGACACAGCTGCATGCTAATCCGCGGCAGAAGTAGACCCAAGAACCCTGATTTAAAAGCCTTAATCCCGAAACCTAAACCGTAAACCCGAAACCGCAAACCCTACACCCTGAACACTGAACTCTACACACCCTAAGCCCTGACATCTAAACCCGAATTCCTAAACCCAAGAACTATGATTGAAAACCCTAAACCCTATTAACCCTAGACGCTCAAACCCTAACCGTAAAGGCTAAACGGCAAACCCTGAACCCTAAACTGCAAAACCCTCAAACCTACCATCCTACATCGTGAAGCCCAAGTCCTAAGCCCGAGCCCTCCCACGAAACGCGTCAGACCATTTGCGGATATGCATATCGCATGTGCCATAGCCCCTGCATGGCCACTCGAGCTCCTCCCTGCAAGGTGTAAGATCCCGCTCTCTGGGCGATTCAATCGAAAAGATGGTCAGCGATTGTGCGAGGAGAGGGGCATTAGGTGCGACCGGTGCTCTGCCCCGACGCTGTTGTCCCGTGTCAGGGCTGCACACCAAGCTCCTACTGTGAGGCTGGAGCTTTCCGTGTTGCCCTGTTCTGCCCCTTCTCTGGGGTTGGAGATTCTTCACGGCACGGCTTCTCGGTGCACGCTTGCAGGCTTGTCATAAAAGGATCGATGGGAAGGAGGGATGCCTTGTAGTGTCAGCATAGCAGCGCAGTTTGTTTCTGCCAGTGGCAGAGGAGACACGAGCAGAAGGCAAGACCTGGCACCCCGAATGCTTCAGGCCTCGCAGTCGAAGCTGTGCATGGCAGTGCTGTGCGCATCATCGTACCAGGTGTGTCAGGTGTGGAGAGGCGATCGCCAACTCCTTCTTTCGCGTAAACGGAGAGCTGAGGTAGGCTTCAAGGCTGCGACCCCCTTAGCTTTAGGTTCTGCACCACATCGGGCGCAGGTGCCATGGTTGCCAGCAGCCTGCAGAAGGCTGGGGGAAAAGGCTGCGAAGTCTTCCGAAATCCATCGTTACCAGGCGCCCCGACCAGAGCGGCAGAGGCCATGCGGGAGGAGCTCCCGACCTGCCGTGGGCCAGCGACTCAGGAAAGCTCGGCTCGGGGATGGGCTGACTTTTCTTTTGCAGACTCGTTCAAGGTGCCGCAAAGCCATCAGAGAGGCGCACGGGCGGGGGGAGGGGGGCAGGGGGGTGAGGGGGGGGGGACACTCGTCAGCTCTGTGAAGTCTTCGTTTCTTTCCGTGGCGCAGAGAGGAGGAGCCGAGCATTCTGGCCGACAAGAGGGACAGGCGAGCCAAGATGTCGCTTCTTCCACGTGCTTTCTTGCAAGCTTCAGCCATCCTGTAACCACGATGGCACTTCAGGTTTCACGAGCGGTGCTTTGTGTGCGCAGAATGTGGTGAAGCACTGACTTCCTACGTCATTCTGGAAGCCCGCAAGTACCAATTCCAGGACGTCTGAAGTGTGGGTCGCCTAAAAAAACACTCGGCCCCGAGAGGAGTGTCCGTACTATTGCGAGACCTGTGCTGACAAATTGGAAGCCAAAGAAGCTCCAGAAGGAGGCTGACTGTCTGGCCTGCACGCACGGCGCTTGTCCATTGGTCCATCTAGAGCACTTCGCGACGGCGACAGCGAGACATTTGCCGGACACCTCTGCAAAACTGGCACAGACACAACCCCCGGCCGCTCGAACACTTCGCCTTGCACATGCCAAGCCGCTTCTTCATGCGATAGCATTTACAAGCTACCCGCAACTCTATTGACCGCACGAGACAATAGGCGACAATAGGTCAGCCCGGTGACGGTCACAATGGCTTAGCAGTTTCTGGTGACTGGCCACTTTCGTTGCTTTGATGCACAGGATGTCAGAATGAGCGCACATGTACCGAGGGTCGCTTGCTTAAGAGACCGTGAAGGGTAGAAAAGTTGGCCAAACAACACGACTAAACTAAGTTGGGAAGCTGAGGAGGGGCTGTCAGAACCAGGGGAGCTCAGGGGCCACGCACGCTCAGAAGCAACAGCTCTCGGGCTCAGTCGGCGTTGTGAAGGAGCACTTTGCTCCCGTGCTGCTTTCTGAAAGCGTGTGTTCATTCAATGGCTGCAGTCCTTGTGATTCTGGTTCCGGCTGATGGCAATTTTCCATGACAGTTGTGACACAGCACACCCTCGCGTGTCCCGTGTCTGCAAGGCATTCCGTGAGTGTATCTGCAAGTGCAATGAAAACCTGCAGGGAACAAGAGTCAGAGTCTTTTTTCGTGACCACGCCGTCGAAGGTATACTCGGATGTTAAGAGGAACTTGCCATTGACAGGCGAGGTGTGAGGCCACCATTAACCCCAGTCAGTGAGCACCCGCAGGACCTTGCAGTCCAAGCCATACCCAAAAAAGCGTGTCAGGGACAAAGCACGTGAGGAGCCGAGTGTGGTCCCATTCAGCACTTTGGAGACGGCGAGCGATTTGAAGCTTGAGATACGCACCAACATAAACGCGGCTCTGTGGCAGGAGTGTGATTTATCAAGTTCGACAGCGCTAAAGTAGCGGATTTTACAATGAGTTTGCGGCCTGCATGGGCCGCGAGGACAGCAACCTCTAACCTCTCCTAAACGAAGTCTTACTGTATTACTGGTACCACATTTGCCCAGGAATAGGCAGAGCATTGGCAGGGCGTTTATGGCGATCCGAATATGATTCTCGTGTTACGACAGCCGTGTTGGAAGGCACAGCTGGCAGCAAACCTTGTGCGGCTTGTGGCGGTCCTTGTGGTGGCCGGGGTGGCGTCGACGATGCTTTCCAGGCTGAGGGCCTTCAGAAGGAAATTGAAACCACGGCTCGACGGCTCTGCTCTGGCAGCTGATGGACGGATGTGTCCTCCACTGGAAGTGTTTCCAGCTGGAGCCCAAGAGCAGTTCTCTTGACTCCTGCGAGATTTTTTGGACAATGCCTCAGGTGCAGCATGTGCGGCAAAGCCGAGCAGGATACGTGGGGCATGTGGCAGCGATGAGCTTCGTGCTGTTTTGCTTTGTGGGAGGCGCCAGCGGATGGACGAATGCATGCAGTGACACTGCTGCGGAGCAAGGCTTGGTTGATTCCCTCGCAGTGCCATCACACGACCTTGTGTCCCGAAACTCTCAGCTACTCGTAGGGCCGTAGGGTCAGGGATCGGCAGCTTGCAGGTTGGTGCCTTGCTACAGGGAAAGCGACCCTCTCAGATGGAACCGTCGGCCGTGCTTGCTGGGCATCCCTTCAGCTGTTCCAGGTACGTGTGCGCATCGTGCGACGCTGTGGGAAAGAAGGCCTGAGCCCAAGAACTCCGGCTTGGAGCGTCCTGGGGAGCAGACAGGTTACCGGCTACGTGAGCCAGCGGGAAGAGCAGTGCGCTCCGGCGACCGGGACCACGGGCCGCTTCCTGACCTTGGAGGCGCCCCGCAGGCAAAACCATATGCGGCACAGTGCTGAGCTGACATGAGCTGACAGGAGCTGAAGGATGCAACCGTGTGGAAGTCGCCGCTGAGCTGCACCGCGCGAGCATCTCATGGTTCTTCATTGCAATGTTTTCACTCTTCAAAGAGAGAGGCTGGGAGTGGAAGCCAGCTGCCGCGAGCAGATGCTGAGCGACGACGACTTTAAAGCTGCCTTTGGATCCACGAAGGAGCGGCCCCAAAATGTCTCAGTCTCTGGGGCCCTGTGTGTGCGTGTCTCTTGTGATGTTTGGCAGGAGGAGTTCCAGAGACTGCCGGGGTGGAAAAGGACGCAAAAGAAGAAGGAGATGGGTCTCTTCTGAACCCGTACATTGCGGACAGGGAGATGCCAAAAAAGACGCGTGCTGTCGGGTGCTTGCACGATCAAGCATGCCGTGCTTTCATGGGGACAGTGGCACTGATACGGTTGCCTTGCAGGCCATGCAGTCGCGCGAAGGAGAGACCGTGGAGTTCATCAAGCCCGTCCGCAGCCAAACGACTTGCGATCGGTCTGGTGGCGTCATGGTGCCTGACAACCAGTAACCAAGGTGAACATCAACGAGGATCCGTCGATCAACGCTTGGCTTTCTAGGACGGAGGCCAGGGGGTGGTTCGGACGATCCCTTCTCCCGGCTCTCTCTTTTGCTTCTGCGGTCAGAGGCCCACATGCAGAGCTCCCTGGGCGAGCACCTGAACTCCTCGATGAATGAGCCTCCCTGCAGCAGATCGCTCTTGGAGATTTTCGAAGCACAGCGACCCAAGTCTGAGGCTGGGAACTCTCTTCACCGCAGACGGGAAGATCAGCGAGGAGGCCACCATGGTGGAGACCCCAGCGCAGAGGGAGAGAGAGAGCTGAGCAGCCGCTCCCGCCCCTCCTCCGAAATCCTCTGAGGCCTGGGTCTCCAAGTACCCCTGCCAGGTCTCGGGCTCGGGCGCTGGGCTCCAGATCAGAGCTACAGACCCCTCCTCTTCTCCAGACCCGGGCCCCGCGAGAGAGGTGCTTCTCATGGCGATCTTGGCCGACTGGTGTCAAAAAATCGAAGGGGCGCTGAGTGCTGGCGGGGACGTGGAGAAAGTCCTCGCGCGGGCCGTCGAGCAGCTGTCCTTCATGGCAGGGAAGGTCATCACGAACATCAGCAACGACGTTCGCCAGAAGCTTGCGCAGATGATCACCGAGGTGGTTCACCAGCGAGATGTCTCGCGACAGTTGATTCAGGACAAGGTGTCATCCCCAAAGGACTTCCAGTGGTTGCAGCTGATGCGAATGTATTGGAACCCCAGCGAGCCGCAGATTCTGCAACGCCTTTCCATCTGCATGGCAGATGCCAGCTTCTTCTACGGCTTTGAGTACCTGGGAATCGCCGACAAGTTGGTCCAGACCCCTCTGACAGACCGCTGCTTCCTGACACTGACCCAAGCACTGCACATGCGCCTGGGTGCCAACCCGTTTGGCCCGGCGGGCACCGGTAAGA
Organism: Symbiodinium necroappetens; assembly: GCA_905231915.1. Classification (NCBI taxonomy): domain Eukaryota; class Dinophyceae; order Suessiales; family Symbiodiniaceae; genus Symbiodinium; species Symbiodinium necroappetens. Next base: position 7,226 of record CAJNJA010011099.1, on the reverse strand, counting down.
CGGAGTCGGTAAAGGCGTTGGGGAACACCATGGGAAGGTTCGTTTTGGTCTTTTGCTGTGACGAGGGCTTCGACTTCCAGGCCATGGGCCGAATCTTCGTGGGCCTGTGCCAAGTGGGCGCCTGGGGCTGCTTCGACGAGTTCAACCGACTTGAGGAAAGGATTCTCTCGGCGGTCTCTGAGCAGGTTCTAACCATACAGACTGGGAACAAACAGAACAAAAAGGAGATCGAGATCCTCGGGAAGCAGGCCGGAGCCTCTGGCAGTCTGGCAGTTGCGGAGCTCCGTGGCATAGGTTGCTTGCTTCCCCGAGTGCCGAGTGCAGGTGCGCTTGAACTCCAACGTGGGCATCTTCGTAACCATGAATCCCGGCTACGCCGGGCGCTCCAACCTGCCAGACAACCTGAAGCAGCTCTTCCGGGCCATGGCGATGCGCCGTCCTCGCTTTGCACGTCACAGCGCGTTTGAAGCTCTTTTGAGCCAGTTTCTTTGCCACACGACTCTGTCCGCTGAGGACCACGCCCAACAAGACTCTCATCGCCCAGGTGAACCTCTACAACCAGGGCTTCATCAGCGCCGAGAAGCTGGCCAGCAAGGCTTTCCGTGCCGGCGTCTAGAGGGGCAGAATTTTGGTAGTGACCTCCGTCTGAAGTCAGGTGGTCTTCCTTTTCGACCTCTGCAAGGATCAGCTCTCATCGCAGCCGCACTACGACTTTGGACTGCGCTCTCTGAAGGCATCGTTGCACGGTATAAGTCGCACACCCTGCTTGGATCCGATGGACAGGCCGTGTTGGCCTGTGCGGGCTCCATGAAGCGCGAGGAGGTCACGAACATAGGCCCTGGCCTTGCGCCCCTCGCGGCACTTACGCATTGGGCATCTGAGAGGTGCCGAGAAGTTCGGCGAGCTCTCGGAAGACGAGGCAGGGCAAGTCGTGTTGCATGTCCCTCGCTGCATCGTCATGTTGTTTCCAGGTGTCGCAGAGTGAGCAGAAGATTCTACTGCGAGCTATTTTCGATACGCTCGTTCCAAAGCTGGTAGCGCAAGACAAGCCGCTGATGCAAAGCTTGATCTCCGGTGTCTTCCCGGGCGCGGACGTCGGCATCGTGGACAATCAGATCCTTCAGGATGAGCCACGAGCTTAGCTGGTCGCTGCACTTGGGCTTGCGGCCGCATGTGGCCCAGCGGCGAGTCGCGAGATGTTGTCTTGAGCGCTGCGGCGTTGCCGAGGATTCGTAGGCTCTGCAAGCTGCGGCACTTTGAGTGCACGGACAACTTCATGTTGAAGTGCATGGAGCTCTTCCAAATCCAAAGGATCACTCATGGTGTAATGCTGGTGGGCACTGTCGGCACAGGAAAATCCACTGTTTGGCGAACGCTTCTGGATGCTATGGAGAAACTGGATAACATTAAAGGAGATGCTTATGTTGTGGATCCCAAAGCAGTGAGCAAAGAGGAATTGTATGGCAAGCTGGATCCAACGACACTGGAGTGGACCGATGGAGTTTTTACCGACATTCTTCGGCGTATTCTTTCAGGACATCGTGGCGAGAACCAGCGGCGACAATGGATAATGTTTGATGGTGAATCTCGCTGTAGAAAAGCACAGCACATGTGCACTTTCTGAAGTCCACGTACCTTCAACTCTGTAGTGTGACAGACCAGGAACGGTTGCATGCCATGCTGATACTTGCGCAGTCTTTCGCACACAGACAACGAGAAGCCGAAGATAAGAGAGGCCGATCAACCCGACAAACAATCGCTTAGACAAGGTAAGGGCGATGCCTTCAGCTTGCATCCTGATTGATTAGAGGACACCCTTGCTACAAAGTCAAGACTTTCCCGGAAAGACAAGACCAAGTCTTGACTCCAACTGACGGTTGTGGCAAGCATACCACTGCGACAACACGCTAGACTTGAGAAGGTACGCGCATCCAGCCAACATGCCCCTAGCTCCGGAGATATGCTGAGGACGTCGATCCGGAGTGGGCCGAGAACCTGAACTCAGTGCTTGATGACAACAAACTGTTGACACTCCCGAATGGGGAGCGCCTGGCCATTCCGCCGAGTCTTGCTTGCAGAACAAGAGGAGTTGGTAAGCGAGGCTGCGAGAGTCCTGCGGGAGTCCCTGAAGACCTGACACGAGACTCCGAGAGTATTGACAAACACTGCACCTCTTGCAACACTTCCAAAAAACCACGGAATCTTTTTTACTCGGAGTGGGGAGGTTAAGGAACCTTAATCAATCAAAAAGAAGGGGGAGGAGAAGTGGCGAGGAGCGGCGGGCAGGGGGTGGGCGGGTCTTTTACTTGGTGTTGTGATTCGTCGTGGCATCCCGGGATGTTTTAGCATCAGCGCTCCAGCGAAGGAATGTTCGGATCATGTTCGAGGTGGATACCCTTAAGTATGCCACGCTGGCCACAGTCAGTCGCTGTGGTATGGTTTGGTTTGCAAACGACGTGGTCACACGAGAGCTCCTCGGTCTGTTTACTCTGCGCGGCTGAGCTTTTTATACTTTAAGTTTTGTACTCCTTGTGCCGGGGCTCTGGTCTAGGATGCTCTGCAGCCACGAGCTGAAATCGATCAAGAGCCCTGGCCGCTTTTGAATCCACTCGGAGCAGCGTGCTCTTTTCGGGGTCTGAAAGGCATGGCAACCTCGAGTCCGAGAGCCAGAAGAAAGACGAGGCTCACGAAGGCGCCGGGCTGTTTGACACACACAGGGCCCCTTCCTTTGGTTTTTACAGCGAGCGGAGGACTTCCCAAGGAGCAGAGGACGAAGGTGAAATGCATCGAAGCCTTGGAGCCCCTCTTCGAGAAAGGCTCTCTCGTGCTCTCCGCCCTGCAGCCGCCCGGCTGTGGCTCTTGGAACTGTTGGAAGTAGGAAGGAACCACAGCACATCGGATCCGATCTGAGGCTTGCTTTCGAGATGGATCACATCATGACTTTTACTGCCATCAGGGCCTTGACTGGCTTGCAGCTTGGCCCTGGCACGGGGACCACGCCCTGCTCCGCCTCTGGAATCTCTTCTGTCACGCAAAAAAGCCGAGGTTTTCGATGGTCCGCAAGGGCATCAACATGATTCTGGAGTACGATGAAGTTCATGAAGAGTTCCCGTTGGCAGATGATGTCTTGCAGTCCTTCATGCGCAAATACCTGGTCTTTGCTATCTGCTGGTCGTTTGGTGGCGACATGATCCTGGGCAGCATAGAAGCTGTTGATGATGTTGTCTTGGGGAAGGGGTGCTATTGGCCGTGACAATAGAAGGATGAGGCGGTGCAGGGCTACCTGGTGTTCTACGATGAAACTGCTAAGGCAAATCATCTAGAGGATTGCACATGGCACCGTCAGTGCATTTCTCGCGTTTGTGCACCTAGGACGAACGGAAGCAGCTCAGTAACAGTAGTTCGGTGCTTTCGGTACCTTTAAGCTTCGTCTTGGGAATCAGGTTTCTCAACACACGCATGAAGTTCTGCGAGATGTTGGCGGGGCACCTGGGGGACATTCCGGCTCCGGACGGCCTTGGTGGCGACACTACGCTGCTCGACTTCGAGGTCCGCGTCGAGGATGGGCAATGGTACCACTGGGACAAAAGGGTGCCGACCTTGGACATTGATCCCGAGAAAGTGGCCGACAGCAGCTTGATCATCTCCACGGTCGACACTGTGCGACATACCTCCACTCTTGCAGCCTGGCTGGAGGAGCGGAAGCCCTTCGTTTTGAGTGGCCCCCCCGGCAGCGGCAAGACAATGACGTTAATGTCGACCATGAAGGCTATGGCAGGCAGTCTGGAGCTTGCATCCTTGAACTTCTCGGCGGGTACGACTCCCGACCTGTTGCTGAAGACCTTCGACCTATACTGTGAGACCGTGAAGACCCCGAACGGCCTCGTAATGCGTCCTCTGCAATTGAATCGCTGGGTCGTGGTCTTTTGCGATGAGTGCAACCTTCCAGAACAGGACAAGTATGGTACGCAGAAGGTGATCATGTTCATCCGCCAGATCACCGAAGCTGGGGGCTTCTATCGGCCGAGTGACAAGCAGTGGGTCAACGTGGAGCGCGTTCAGTTTCTTGGAGCTTGCAACCCTCCGACGGATCCGGGTCGCCATCCGATGTCTGACCGCTTCCTAAGACACGCTCCTGTGATCTGGGTGGACTACCCCGGGCCGGACTCCCTGCGCCAGATCTATGGCACCTTCAATCGTGCCATGCTGAAGCTGCAACCGCAGCTCGACAAGAGTTGCTCCGAGGGGATGACGAACACAATGGTGCAGTTCTGGCGGGAAAGCGCGCAGAAGTTCACGTCCGACCAGCAGCCCCACTATCTCTACTCTCCACGTGAGCTCACTCGTTGGAAGACAGCTCTTTATGAGTGCATGCGATACTGGGATGGCATGACTCAGACAAATCTTATCCGTCTCTTGGTGCACGAAGCTCTTGGCCAGCATCCAGCATGAGTTTCGCGTAGTAACTTAGTATGCATGCCAGATTGGGAACAGAGGGTTGGTGACCCCTCGCAGGGTCTGCGGATCTTTGTGGACCGTCTGGTGCATGAGGAGGAGCGACAGTGGATCCTCGGCTGAACCGAATCTGCATAAATAGTCTGCCATGTCACATGTCTGAACAGAACTACACCAAGGAGCGAGGAGCTGCTGGACGAGGCCGGCAGTGATACGTAGTTGCATTCCTTCCAAGTTCACACTCTTGTTTCAGGTGGTGCAGAGAGAGTGGCTGAACTGCAAGTCGGGAAGGTGGTTGCCATGCCAGCAGCTGTCATTCGCTTTTCATCGGGAACGTCCTGACACCATGAATTGCTGCGCGTGCCTGTGTCGAAGTGCTAAAGCTTTGTGCAAGGTTTGGTTGTAGCGCCGACGTGCTCCAGCGTCCAATTCTATTCAGCTGCTGCTTGGTTGTGTGAAGTTAACATTCGCGCTGCAAAAGGCAGATGCAGGGTGACAACAGCTGAGCGTCAATGGCAAACAGGTCGGAAGTGTGAAGGTCTCATGCGATGCCAGGTTACCTGGATGAGCAGCACCGTTATCGCGATGAGACGAGAGAAAACCTGCGAGAGTTCGTGCGGCTTGGATTTGGATACCGGGCCCAGATTCACCTGTCGAAAAGCACACTTTGCTAGGAAGGGCAAGCTCAGCATATTCTATGAGGAGGAGCTGGACGTGCCATCCTCAGGCTTGGCAAGCGAGCAAGGGCAGTGACGCCGTGCAGTTTACATCTCAGGTGCGACTGGTTATCTTCGATTCCGTGCTGGACCACATCGTTCGCATGGACCGGGTCCTGAGGCACAGTCTGCGGCGCAGTGCTTACCTGAAGTGGAAGGGCCACGGTATCATCTTGGGTGGCGCAGGCAGCCCCTTGGGCACCTCCTGCTCGTGGGAGCATCGGGTGCTGGCAAGACGGCCACCTGCTTAAATAGGATTGGCCGACGTCTTGGGGGCTACTTAGTAGGTCTCTCGGTGCAGACTGTCTTCTTCACAGCCAGAACACGAGCACGGAAGCTAGAACAAGCAATCAGGATGTTTCAACACACCTCCTTCATTCAGAACCGAGCTGCTACAGTTGTTCTCGAATCCGCATTGCCAAATAATTCTTTGGCCTCGACATGAAAGCGCAGGTGTCGAGGTGCCCCGGGCCAAAACCCGAAATCTAAGTTTGTCTAGTTTATCTTGGTTTGTCTTCCTGTTTCCAGGGGTGGTCGTTTTGGGCCCCAGCAGTTTGGGGGCTCTGTTGTGTTCCTGGGATTACTCTTTCCAGCGCCATTCGTCTCCAACAGCTGGGCGAGGCATTTGTGTTGTTAGGTATGTTAAGTGTTCATGCTTTTCTCGCAGACCATTGAGAAGGGAGAGACTTTCAGTAGACTTTTCCTTGGGCTCCGAGTATGTAAGAAGTTCTTCTGAGTCAGTTGTGGCAGCGCGTTTTATTTCCCAATGCCGACTTGATAGCGGCCATCAGGGAAGATTCTCCGCGAAAGACCAGTTTAGACTGCAGGCACAGGGTTTGGAGGTCAATTCACCGAGGTTCTCTCCAAGTTTGTCTCCTGGCTGAATGGGCTGAGCGTGTACACCTTGAAGATCGGGCGGAACTACGACGTCCTCGCCTTCGAGGCTGACGTGCGCATGGTCATGAAGCGCAGCTAAGCAGAAAGAAATGAGCCCTTGATGCCTAGGCCTAGGTTCGGCACAAGAGCCAGTCCGTAGAAATCGAGGTGCAGGCGTGAAGGGCGAGAAGATCACCTTCATCTTCGACGAGTCCAACGCGGGCAGCTGAGGAAGCAGAAGAACAACGAAGAACACGGAGCTTTTAAAGCCCCAGAGCCCCACATGTAACTGTCGGGAGCGATCCGAAACAAGGCCTTGGGTCCGGCGTTCATTGAGAGGATGAACGCGCTCCTGGCCTCGGGGGAAGTGCCGGGACTCTTCGAAGGCGACGAGTACACAGCGCTCATCCACGAGCCTTTGCCTTTTTTCGGACCTAGGATTCTGGAAGGCTCGTGGTAGCTCGCTCCGGCATACCTGTGGCAAGGAATGCCGCGGCGCAAACATCCAGGGCGTCGATGACGCAGAAATCTTCGCACGTTTCACGAAGCAAGTCCAGCGCAATCTGCACATCGTCTTCACGATGTATCTTGTCTGGACAAGCTCCTTGTTCTTCTTGAAGCAGGTTGTGAGCCAATCAGGGCTTTGTAGGGATCAAAGAAGAGTCAGTTACTGGCCACCCCTGAAGACCAGGATCTTGCCTTCTGAAACTCGAGACCTGTGTAAATACCTGTCTCGAATCGCGCCGATGCGCGCGTGCACACACGCACACACGCGCACGCACGCAACCAACACACTTACAGACAGAGACAGAGACAGAGACAGAGACAGAGACAGAGACAGAGACAGAGACAGAGAGACAGGCAGGCAGGCAGGCAGGCAGGCAGGCAGGCAGGCAGGCAGGCAGGCAGGCAGGCAGGCAGGCAGGCAGGCAGGGCAGGCAGGCACACAGACAGACGCACAGACAGACAAACACAAACACGAACACACACCCCCCCACACGCACACGCGCACACACGCACGCACACGCGCACGCACGCACGCACACGCGCACGCACGCACGCACACGCACACGCACACGCACACGCACACGCACACGCACACGCACACGCACAAACACACACACACACACACACTTTTGCAGACAGAGACACACACACACACACATCTGTGTGTGTGTG
>CAJNJA010011097.1:22537-39905 GCA_905231915.1 Symbiodinium necroappetens | reverse complement strand
AGCAGCAGTAGCAGTGGTAGTAGTAGTAGTAGTAGCAGTAGTAGTAGCAGTAGTAGTAGTGAAAATAGTTGGCAAGTAGGCTAATCCCAGAACTTTCGCAAAAAAACATCCTCAGCGGACCCATCACGGAACTTTCCCAATTGCATGATATCTTATGCCCGTGGTCGTTTTGTATAAATACAGTGACAAGGACCTTTAGACTCTAGACCAATGCTCATGTAAACGCAAGTGGGAGCGACTTCTCTGGAGTCGTTCCCCCTTCTACTACGATCGCAGGAGAGTGGCGGGCACCAGGGGGCTTGGGAGCAGTGGTTGCCAACGTTCCCATCTTCACAAGCTGAGAAGCTTGTTCTAAGTGTGGCAGTGGCTTGTCTTTGGGCGGAAGCGCAAGACAGGCCCGGGGTTTGCGCAAGATGCAGACGTCTTTCCGGCGTGCAACATGTTGCACTGCGTCATGCTTCTTTCCATCATGGCAGCCCGGCATGCTGGAACCCTGATGTCAGGAACCTTGACTTGAGATGTGAAGCGACAGGCTGCTGAAACTTCAGGGGAATACTCACCCGGTGATGGTGGCTGCTACGCGCGATAAAATCCATGGACAAGATAGGTGGCCGGCAAGTAAAACCAGAGAAAAACCCGAAAAGCTGACTCTGTAGCTCGGCACCGGGCTAGCTTGGGAGTCGAACGGGCAGTACTTGTCGGCGCTTGCGGCGCTGGCTTCTTGAAGAGTCGAGGGTGGGCATCGCTCTTCGGGGATGGAGATCTGCAGGATGGAGACTCCTCATCTTCCACCTTGTCGTCCTTCTCCCGGTCAGGCCACAAGTCCAAAAAAGCAACATCTTCCACCGTGATCAGCTTTTTGCTCGGATCCTGTCGAGAACTTGTCGGCCCAACGCACTGGAAGAGCTCCTGTGCGTCTCCACTCCATTTCCCTTTCTGGCAGCAGCGCCTCAAAATATGCAAGGTCAAGGTGCCGTTGCCTTCTTTGTCGAAGTTCTTGAAGGCATTCCCGACCGATCCATACAGTCTTGAGGCCCATTGCTTAAATGACATAAGCACATTGTAAATGTCCGGGCTGAACTCTTCCATGCTGATGTATCCAGAAGCATCGTTGTCTATGAATCCTTAAAACACATGCCAGTGTCATGTCTGCCTAGCTCTGCTGACTCGGTGCTGACGGTCTTCAGTTTCAGCCACGGCTCTCCATGCTGCCCCAACGTCGCCTTTGAATCTGACTCTCCTGCACTGCGATTGGCTGCGCGAGGAGAGATCGCGCGAGTGCACTGTAGACGGACATCCTGCAGCCTGCGACGAACTCCGTCCAAGAGACCTCAGGATGCCACGAGTCTCAAAACGATCTCATGGTGGTCTCTGGCCTCGTTCTGGCCATCAAGATCAAGCTCGCGCCAGGCATGTAGGGGGCTTCCTGGGCTGTAGTGGGGCAGAAGCAGAGTTGGCGTCTTTCTTGCTGTTGTGGGGCCGTATCGATCCAGAAGGATATGCTTCACCTCGTTCCATGCCTTCCAGGACAGAAAGCCATCGCCAAACTACAGGGCTCCGAAGATCTGCCTCTTCGGAGGGCTCCGATATGAGAAACAAAGGAGGCTCCTGCCCGGCATCTCTGGAGTTGGCATTTTGCAACGAAAACCGGTATCTTGCAGGCAGCTAAGGCAGCTGTCCCAAGTATCCAGCCAGTACAAGTCAGCCTGCACAGCATCTGCCGACAAGCGAATCATGAATCTACATGCCGAATTGACGAAAGCACGCCTGTGAAACGAAGCCTGCGTTGAAAAAGTCCAGAGCTGATAGCATTTCTGCCTCACAGGTGTGATAAGTCTCTTCCCTGTGCTGAGCCGGCTCATCGCGATTTGCAGAACGCCGACCTGATCCCCAGAGCAGATCCAGCCCAAAGCCTTTTCACGCAGCGCAGCAGAGGCATGCAGGCCCAGACTGCGCTTAGCTTAGCTCCTTCAGCGACTCCACGAAGTGACCTATCAGCATCTTCTTCACGGAAATCAGTCGTGAGTCGCCGGAAAGTTGCGGAGAAGCACGGGCTTTCTCCTTTCTGCGAGAGGTCGTTCTGAAACTGTGGATCATGTCGTATACAAAGATACTCGCAAAACCCTCGGGATCACGCCATCTCGGGAAGACTCCAGACCTCTGCTGTCTGCACTGTCTCTCTGTGAGAGCGTGACTGGCAAGACTCCTAGGAGTGTATTTTTATTGTTTGGCCTGCTGCGGCAGGCGGCCTTGTCTTGCGGACCAGAGTGGACCAGGAGACCAAAGGACCAGGGAACTGCTACACCACCACATGCCCCTCCGCCAGCCAAAACAACAACAAACACAGATGAACGAAGACAACCAACGAGACAAACAACATCCACGGCACCCCTCCTCGCATCGACTCTGAGACCGGGACAGCGCGGCAAGACCCACACTTCTTGCGGCACCAAGCCCTGTCACAACCGGTGCGACGCAAAACGCAGCTGGACGAAGCTGCAAAGCTGCCGAGGGCCTAAAGGAAGCCAAAGCCACTGCACCGAGCGGTGAGATGTCTTGCAGGCTGATCTTCCCGTCGCTGTCACTTGGCAGCGCACAACGCGCAAGACGATGCAGCTTTAATCTCAAGACGCCTCCGAGCTCGAGGCGAATCCAGTGTAGTCCACAACGAAGGCATGTGAACTTGATAGTCCTTAAATCATCACTGACTCAAACACTCAAGCCTCGACCAGCCTCTTTCCATGTCTTTTCCAAGGCTTTTGCAAGTTCGTGCTGCCGACAGAAGTGCCGAAGAATCCTGAGAATCATGCTGCAGCACTGTGGCATGAATTCATGCATTTCGACCCCAGCTCGAGGAGCTTATCTGCAGATCAGGGGCAGCTTGTCTGCGAAGAAATGGCCATCGGGATCGATTCCTCTCCTCCACGCACGGGCCTTTCGAACGTTTCTTGGATCCGACGCTCTGAGAAGGTCCGTCAGGATGGAATCAAACAATTCCTGCAGCTAGGCTAGGGCTAGGAATAGGTTAACAGATGACATAACTCGGCTACGAGAGCAAATGCAGAAGCAGGAGGAGAACATAGGAGAACCCCAGTCAAGCTCCGAGCTTAGAGTGATTCCAGTTTACCGAGCCAGGGGCGCATGACCCGTATTTCTCGCAGAGGAATTTCCTGGCCAAGAGACGTTCTGCTTCACAGCAGCTCATGCCCTTTAAGACATGCTGGCAGCTCAGGAACTTTGACTTCGACTGGCGCTGTGTTCTTCGCGCCTGATGCCCAAAGTCTTTCTCAGACCAAAGAAAAAATTGCGCTTTGCGGCACCTCGCGCAAACGATGTTGACCTCGGAAGGGCGACCAAGCAGAGCTCACTTGCACATCGAGGCCTTGATTTGGTTCATGCGCATCGTGGGCACCGGCGCTGTACGATCACCAACGGCGGAAGGGCCTCAAAAGCTTTGGCCATCCACGGCCTGGCATCCAGCAAAGCAGCAATGAGCATGAACAAACACTCCCCGAGGCACCGTGTCACACGCATGTGCGTGTGGGTGCACATACAAGGGCTAGCGCTGTCGCCCCAGGGCGCGTGAAGTCGCGAAACCGCATGGTCACGCGGGAACGCGTGAAGTAAGTTACACCAGGGCATGTGAAGTCGAACCACAAACATCGCTGCACATCGCTTTCCCCATAGCCATGCGCTTCCTAGCACATTCCAGGCACAGACGTCACCTTAGGATTTCGAGTGCCGCGCGCAGGCTTTCCTATTTTACTGTCCCGGAGCCTTGAAAAGTCTGCAAGTATGGCAACTAATCACCATGTGCGCACGCTTTCAGACATGTAACAAGCGCCCGCTCAAGACACACATCATTGGCATTCTAGCGCATGAGGACTCTGAAAGGTCTGAGTCTCCGCGGTCATGCCCCGGGCATGATGACTCCTTCGAAGAGAGAAACAGGTGTTTGCGAGGCTCACCCGGTGACAAAGCAGTAGCCGCTGCAACCAGAAAAGGCAGCAACGCACCGACTTGCTTTTCCATCCACCGCAGCACAAAGTGATGGCTGAAGGCCTGTCAGCCGAAACGGCAACAGCGAAGGATTCCTGCGCTTGAAGATGCATGCTTTAACATCCCATTATATTATTTTGTTGCTAGAAGCGGGTAGGACTGCATCTTCGAGACGAGGAATGCTCAGGCTGCCGTCTCTTCGGGCTCAAAGACAGTCACCAGTATCGGGGCTGTACAGTCGAATAACTGGTGCTGGTTGGCACTCTCCAAGTAGTGCTCCTTGTGCTCTAAAACTCTCCAAACCGCTTGGCCACTTGAGAGCGTGAATCTGGCAAAGGAGGATCTAAGAGGATAGTCCCTAGCAGTGAACCTGGGCTCAGGAGTTCGAAAGGACCTAGCCGAGAAAGCCACATTCACACCCATGCCACCTACACTATGCCAGCCCCGTTCTTCACACAGGGCCATGAGGTGTCCGAGTATCGGATCTGTACCGTGAACAGGCTTCCCAGGCAAAGAGTCCTCAGGAGCAGAGGCTTGGGCCGGTCGCTTCTTCGCTTTCGACACCTGCTTCACAAAAACAGGGCTGTAGGTAACTGACCAGCTGCCAGTGCGGATGATCTTCCGCATGTGCGTGAGATCCATTTCTTTTGTCCCAGCATCGGCCCACATGTTTTCCGTACTCGTCCAACGAATGGACGTGTTGGGACGCCGAAGGATCTGCCTGAGCCAAGCAATGGTGAAGGCGAGGCTCTTCTGGGACCCGAACGACGACGTGTCTGACGAAGCCTTGTCAAAGACGTCCTTGGCGTCCACGACCACTGTAAGAGGAACCGCGTTCAACGACTGGTCGACGGACTGCTTGTGAAGGGAGTCGCCCCGGACAGTCGCCAAGAATCCCCGGCACAACTGTCCCACGTCAAATCCTTCTTCGGCTCCCAACGTCTCGGCCGCGTAGCTGGATCGGCAAACTCTGGCTAGCCGATGGCTTCGAGCATCCACAATGTTGAAGCGACCTTGGCGGCCCTGCATCAAGTCTTCGTCTGCTAAGAGTACAAAGTAGCAGGCCTGTGAAAAGACCTTCTCCAAGGGAGCACCTGTGGCCGATCCGGATGCCATCACGTTGCCGAGGGCGGAGTCGGTCACCACCATGAGGCCGCCGGCGTACGGGTTCACCGGCTGGAACCGCAGCTCAAAGTCGCGGTGCTTCTGGAACTCAGTTAGCGCCGCGTTGGCCCTCATCAAGGTGCCTACCGTAGGAGTCTCACCCTGCAACGAGGACACCACAAAGGCCATGTCGAACCTCAGCTGTGTCACCAGCCATTGGTAGCTCCCAAGTAGAGCTCGAAGTTGCCTTGCCTCAAAGGAAGTCAAAGGGGCCGAAAGGTCGCCCTTGCGATGGCTGCTCACCGGAATGGGCTTCAAGTTGTCATGATAGGCCCTCATGGACAGGTACACGCAGCCGTCGCCGCGCTTCTCGAACTGCTTGCCACACCACGTGAACTTGTCCTTGGTGAGCTCGCGGAAGCCGAGCTCCTCTCCGACACTGCGCAGCGATTGTTCGGCCTCGGGACCCCCAGCAAACAAGAGATCATCAACATGGGCCACAACGATGCCAATGATGTTGTTGTTGGCGTCGCGCAGCATCCAGGTCGCTTGGTCAATGGCAGAGCGTGTCCACTTCCGAGTTTCCATAGACCGGCTGAGTCTCTGCCACCAGCGCCTTGGAGCGTCAGCTAGGCCGAAAATTCCTTTCAGAACTCGAGCCAACCGTCCTTGAGGCAGCCCTGGAATAGGCGGCCCAGCTCTCTCATCTGTGTTCGAGAGAAAGAGGTCGCGGTCCAAGTATGGATCTCCTTTGAGGAACGCCGATTTGATGTCTGCACTGTAAAGAGACCACGTAGAGCTGTGCCAGGCCAACAAGCTGAGCAGAAAGTGCTGGGCCAGCCGCGAGCCTGTTGGTGCGTCGCGGCGCAGCTCGCCGGACAGATTGGCTCTATCCTTGAATCCTGGAACGACAAGTCGCGCGCTGGGCTCCGGAGGCAACGGATTAGTCGCGGTTCGAAGTCCTTCTGCCTTGTCCGTCATCACCCAGCGTGGTTTGAGGATCTTGTCGAGCTCGCCTTTGCGCGCCAGGTCTCGTTTAACTCGCTGAGTCTCTTGTTCAGACAGCACCTGCACGGCTTGGTTGTCGGTATATGCACGCCAGCCTTTTACAGCTGCCGCCTCCCAGAGCTTCCGTTGTGAAGCATCCATCTTGCTCCAAACCATCTCCTTCCGGGCAGTCGCGGCTTCAACCGAATGCTCGGCCGAACTTCCTCTCGGCCAGTCAAGACCAAGCTTCTCGAAGAGTTCCCACTGCGTCCGTCCAGGCATGGACCATCGGCCATCCCAGCTTCCATGGTCCGGTTCACGGTCAAACAGCGTAGAGGGGTGCTGTCTGTCCATTTCAACCATCGCCTGCACCTTCATCAGGATATGAACATCCTCTCCAACGGCCACATTCTCAAGCTCCTCACGGGTCATGGTCAGGGCCTCGAAGGGGATCCGGAGGTTGGTCTGCCTCGTTGGTCGCCGCGGGTGCCACCGAAGAAGGGTTCGTGGGCGAGCGGCTCGACGTAGAGGTTTGCGCCACATCCGCCGTCAGCGGTGGTCCTGCAGTAGAGCTCGCTGAGCCCGAAGCCTCCGCAGCTGAAGGCACCGGCCCATCGGAAATCCCACTGGCCTCCGCGCCAGCAGCAGGCTGCATCTCTCTCGCCGCTTCCAAGTCCGAAGCTGACCGCTTCCTTCCACGAACCATGGCTTGCCTTAGCTCTTCCTGAAAGTCCGAAGGTTGGCCTCGGCGAAGAGCTGCTTGCTGAATGTTCTCGAGAAGTGGGGCCTGTCGGGCCCTCGTCAACGCCTGCTGAATCACCGGGCGATCAAACAGCTGACCTACGGGAGTCCCCGGTGCGGCCGTCAAAGAGGAAGTGGTCGATGAAGTCTGAGGGGTTCCAGGCGAAGGAATCTGCTCTTGTCTTGCTTCCTCGCCCGGTTGACCACCAACCACCAGTGGCATTCCTCGAAGAAGTAGCTCCTCTTCAGGGATCACCTCCATCTCGTCGTCGGGCACTCCAGCGGGGCGGTCTCGCGCCGAGCTGTCCTCGAGGCCTTGCTGATCAACGGACGGAGGTGTCAATGATCTCCTTGATGGCATCCTCCCAGGTCCCAGCCGCCAGCTGTTCCAAGCTGGAAGCTTTCCGGATGTGCTCAACCGAGCACTTGGTAAGCTGGCCGCGGTAAGAAAGAAAAGCGCTTCCCGGAACTCCACCAGAACCGCCTTCAAGTGCGACCAAAATCGCGGGTCCATGCCAACGCTTCAGTTCAACACGCCGGCGCGAAGAAGACGTTGAAGTCCTTGGGTCGCCCTTCTTCGGGTTTACTTTCTGCTGCCTGAAGAAGAAGCACACATCTCCAGGGGCAGGAAGCGAGCGGGTAGCAGGCTCCCTTGACCGCGCCAGCTCAGCCTTACGGATCGTCTGGCTGTAGTGGAGCCTCACCATTCCGACCCGAGCAGATTCTCTGAGAGCCATCCTCCACGTAAGGGTCGGCGAAGTGTCTATCAGTCCATGCTCAGACAAGCGCCCGTGGAAATTGTGAAGAACGCTCCCTTCAGCGGCCGGTTGCCGACCTGTCACAGCCTGGAGTGGGCTCACGCCTTCAGCCGTGCAGTCACAATTGTAAGCCGAACAAGCTTCTGCAACCACAGCCGCCATCTCCTCAGCTCCAGTGATGCTCTTCTCGGCCACCATGTGAGAAACAAGCGTCTTCAAAATGCCACCGGAGCGCTCCGCCGTGCCATTCATCCACGGAGCTTGGACGGCACAGTGCCACAACAATGTGCTTCGAGACTCACAGAAGTCACTGAAGGTCTGGCTAATAAACTCTCGGCCTTGATCTGCCACAATCACACGAGGAGCGCCCAGTATGGGCCACCACAGCCGATTCAGGAACTTGATCACGGACTCCGAGGTCTTGTCCGGGAGCAGCTCGGCCAACTGGTACTTCGACACAGCATCGGTAGCATGAGCGACGACAAAAGGTTGACCCAAAGCATCCTCGACCACAACCAAATCCAAGTGAACTTGCTCACCGACTTGGCGAGGTGGGGGTAGCGACGCTGGTCGTCGGGCCTTGGGTGCCTTTCGCTCTTCACAAACAGCACACTTCAGGGTCTTGGCTGCCATCACGGCCTCAAGCGGTGCCCCTGACACAACCAGTGCTCGGGCCAATCTGCGATTTGAACGATGCCCCGTCGCCTCATGAATCCTCCGAACTGCCGCCCTCACTGCCGGTGAGATCTCCACCTTCACGTCCTGGGCCACGATCTCGTCATCCTCGGAGGCGGGCTCAAACTCGAAGTCGTCCGGCTGATCCGCATTGTCCGCGGCGAACACCTCGTGCTCCAACTCCACCGAACCATCAGCACGAACCACATAGCACTCACTCACCTTTTGGCTCTCGCTGCCGCACCGCGTCTCATAATCAAACTGGTTCTCCATGGCCTCCACCACGGCCTTCGCGAAGGACTTCGTGTAGTGCCCCACCTCAGTTATCTTGCCACCTCCAATCACATGTTCATGCTGATGCTGTCCATTGCACCTGGCGCCTTGGAAGCGGCTCACGACGGCCTGCGACGACGTCAAAAGCCGCGTGGGCTTCTTGTGCAGTCCTCCACCCGGGCCCCGAAGACCAAAGCAACACTGATCAAGCCGAACCGAAAGAAACTGGTGCAGCAGCTTTTGCAAACGTAGCTGCCGCCATGCTGCAGAGAGGTCCGGGTTCTCGATGATGAAGTGTCTCCCCCCCCTGGCTTGTTCTTCAGCCAGAGCCACAGCGAATCTGATGAGGACCCGGCCCTCGGCTCGTTTGGCCCGTAGAAGGTCGGGACAGGCACGAAGTCGCTGTAAAGGGCTCCAGGGTCCGCAAGGAAAAGCGATCATCACGAAGTACGGCTTTTTCTCCCGAACCAAAGCCATGGCACGGTCACGGTCATGGCGGCGCCGAAAATCGAAGCCGCTCCACAGAGTCATGGACGGCCCCGTCACGTGCCCACGAAGTTCCGCCTGTCGCTTCACATTTTCTGTGTCTGTAAAAACCTCAGTCAGCAACGGAACGTCCAACACAAAAGTTTCATTCATGCCCTTGCGCATACGCAGATTCCACTCACTGAGCATCACCTCCTTGACTCGAGACGGAGCCATCGACAACGCCAGCTGATCACGTCGGTGACGCTCCCAAGCCTGAGAAATCAGCTGCTTCTGTGCGGGCTTCACCGCGAATCGAGGCACCCCGACATCTCTGTGCGAGGATCCAAAGTCGCTTGACCTGGTTGGGGCCCCACCATCTGGAACTCCTCGCTGAGCTCCTCCATGTGTGTGTCTCCGGCGGAGATGTCGAAGGCCTGAGGTTGCACGCTCTGCGCCTGCATCACGTGCGTCAGCAGCTGGTTGAACATGGCCTGGTAGCGCTCGTCCATTGCAGCCATCTGGCGATTGATCATGTCCATGGCGTTGGCTTCCCACGTGGGCTGTGACTGTGTTACACTCCCTGGCACCTGACTCGAAGAAGGTCCTGAGGACATTGGCCCCGAGGTCTGCTCCGTATCGTTCCCAAAGTTGTTTCTGTTCTGAACAAAGGCCCCCGAGGAAGTGGTCAATGAAGTCTGATGGGTTCCTGAGGGAATCTGCTCTGTCTTGTCCAGCGGGACACTTGCACACAGATCGACGATAAAGGGCTTGATCTTGCTCCGGATGTCTGCCACCTTGTCCTGGTCGGAGACCTCGATGTGCAGCAAGGTCGCGAGCTTGATGAGGTCCGCCTTGAGCACCGGCAACCCGCCGCGTGGGCAGATGAGCTGCCTGGCCGCCTTCAGTCGATCTTGGTTCCGCGCCACTTCGGCGGCCTCTGCTCGGGCAGCCTGGTTCTTCATGGCAGTGAAGCGCCCCTTCTGGAAACGTGCAGCCAGCATCCCGCTCACCATCGGGTCCTCGAGAAAACAAAACTCCAGGCCGGCACGGCTCCTGAACCATGTAAGAGACACCAGGCTGGCCGGAGCGAAGAACATGCGATCGCCCCACCGACGTGGCAGAATGCCACCATTCATCATCGCCTCGCACTGGTTCTG
This sequence comes from Symbiodinium necroappetens, assembly GCA_905231915.1. Lineage (NCBI taxonomy): Eukaryota > Dinophyceae > Suessiales > Symbiodiniaceae > Symbiodinium > Symbiodinium necroappetens. The sequence goes on along the minus strand of CAJNJA010011097.1, from coordinate 29,743 downwards.
CCATTGCACCACCGTGGACACAGCAGGATACGGCACAGGCAACCAGCGCAAAGAGGGCCGCTTTACTAGCCATAGACGAAGTCCTTCGTAGTGCCATTCGCGGCGGCCGATAAGTCGAAGGGCGAAGCGCCTCCACAGGAACACGCCCCTGGTGTACGGGTCGATCGGATTGATTGTTGTCGGGCCGGTCGGTGGCACTGCGTTCCCGAACTGCGGCCGTTGAAAAAGACCTGGCGACGCCGTCGGCCGAGGAGTAGCCATCAGCCGAAGCAGGCGTCGAGGAATGCTTGGGGCTACGAACAAGGTTGTTCTTGCCTGGCATCTGAAAGGAGCCGTCGCAGCCACGATGACGGAATTGATAAGCAAGCCTTGCCAAACATGCGCTAGCTTCGGTCATGTAGTGATTGTGTTCGCCCTGGGCCGTGACAGACTCTCTCTGCAAAAGGTGGCGCGTCCACAAACGACAAGACAACTGCATCTCGAGCACACCATCTAGCCCCATACGATGCCAACGGGCTTTGGGAAGTTTTTCCGGCCAGCGCTCAGGTGCGAGTGGCAATGCAAGGTGACCGGCCGTGAGCTTCTCCAAAGGCGTCACCGGGACATTGTCCCCAAAGACTTCACATTTCAAAGTGCGCCGGGAGAAATCCAGCACTGCCTGCAAACAATCAAGAGCGTCACGGCCTATAAGAAGCCCGAGCGAATTCACCGGCACCGTTGAGATCCACAAGAAAACAACTCGATCACAAATGACCGCAGGCACCTTGTGTCGAAGGCGGCTCGGAAGAGTGCCGCCGTTCCCGAACCGAAAGTTCTCGGTCTCCGGCTCGGTTTTCATCATAGCTTTCACCCAGTCCGGGCGAAGGCCTTCACATGCTCAACGTAATCACGCAGCCAATCTTCGCCCGCACAGGTGCGGTTGCAGGCAGAATCAAGCGCTCCCACCAAAGCCTTGTCGACTGCATAGCCAATCCCCATAGCCAGTGCCTCGCGAGCATTGTCCAGGGCCCGAAGCGCTTGCTCCAAGTCCAGGCCAGCATGGGAAATCATCATCACATCATGTGGTGGGTTCGCCTCGTAGTTCTCGGTCTGGGCTGCTTCATGTCCCGGGCTGCTTTCTGAAACTCTCTCTGCAATCCGAACCTGTTTGGTTTTCCCCGGCTGCTTTCGCCCAAGTCCAGCTCCGGGCTTTGGGCATTCGGGGTCACCTGCCCAGTGACCAATCCCCAGGCAATCGTAGCATGGGTGTTTCGAACTTGCCTTTCTCGCCGCTATCGAAGAAGACCCGGCCTTGGGCTTGTGTGGTCCAGCCGAAGAGGTAGAGGTCGCAGAGGTCGGGCCACGATATCCGCGGTCCTTTCTCACTTCCGCCAGCTTGGACCTGGCCTCCCGCATGGAAATCAGGGCTTCTGCACTAGCTTCTATCCCGCACTCCAAGGCCTCAAGCGTCTCGGCATCCACACCGGCCTCCTCCGCTTCGGCAATCCCCTCGGCGAGCTGTTCAACTTCGGCTTGAAGTACCTCCTCAAACGACCGCTCGCCCTCGGGCTCCTCGGCCGCCGTCTCCGCCTCGTGCTCTGTCTCCTGGTCCTCGGTTTCGTCCGCCTCGGCAACCTGCACCTGCCTTGCGCTGCCCACCGAAGTCCACCTGGAGAACGAAGACGCCGGCAAGGAGCTCCACGAAGACCGCCGCGATCCCTCCGAGGTGCGCGCTCCGGAGGTAGAGGTAGCCGACGAAGAAGGTGGCCGCCCCACGCCGAACATACGGCGTATCGTCAGCTTGCCTCCGCCCTTTGCCTCAGAACCCAAGCGCTTGAAGAGCGGATCCTGAAGGTGCAAATCACGAAAAAGGCGCAAGCTCTCGGATTCCACATCGCCATAAGCCTCTCGGCCGGCCAAGGCAGTTTCTAACATTTGTTTGCGCAAAGCATCCAGACCAAGCTTCTCCTTCAAAAACCATCCTAATTCACTGTCCGGAAGCCTCACGCCCTCCGCCTTCAAGTCGGCGGCCGTCGTCCTGAAACGCGACGCAAAGTCTGCGACGCGCTCCCCAGCCCGCCTCGAGAGGTTGGTGTAAAAGACGGTTCGAAGTTCACCTCGACGGTCGAGCGGAGTCTGGCCGCTCATCTTTTCCAAGGCATCCAACAGCTTATTCAGGCCGAACAGCAGGTCCTCGGGCTCCCCGACCAGAGTTTCACCTGTATCCGGATCGACATAGCTTTCAGCTGGCTTGTAAACCAGGTCTTCGGGAGAAAATTCCTCCCCTCGCTGTCTCACCACTCCACTTTGTCTCATCAGCCACCTCGCCGCCAGATTGTACTTCTTGGTGGCCTCCAGGTCTAAGGAAGAGGTCCACCACTGCATCTCTCGCTTGAACGTCCGCCAGGTAGCTGGCGAGCCATCCCATGTTGGCACCCTGCTCCAAGCGCCATGGCCCTCATGTTCGGTGGAGGTCATCAGTCCAGCAAGGCCCTTTCACTAAGGAAAGGCGGTCGAATTCACGTCACGGGTGACTCAGGCTCGAGCGCCCGACGCAGAGTTGCCAAGACCGCGTCCCGGCACCACGTTGGCTGCCTCGGTCTTAAGATCACCAAAGGCTCGTAGAAAACGGAGTGCGCAACCAGATCGCCGCAAAGAACTCAGGCTCCGGTGCCACTGACAAAGCAGTAGCCGCTGCAACCAGAAAAGGCAGCAACGCACCGACTTGCTTTTCCATCCACCGCAGCACAAAGTGATGGCTGAAGGCCTGTCAGCCGAAACGGCAACAGCGAAGGATTCCTGCGCTTGAAGATGCATGCTTTAACACCCGGAGATCCCAGAAGCTCTCCACTCTCAGTTTTCTGACGAACACGCAATCATGTTGTCACCAGTTCCCGCTGAACAAGTTACCGCATCGTCCGTCTTGAGCTAGCTCGTCTTCGCTGAGCGGCACGGGGCATCACTACTTACTGCATGCGGAGCTGATCAGGAACTGGTCCCTTGGAATAGATGTTTGTCTCCAGCACCATTCTCATCCTCAGAAATCTGCCTGATAGTGATCTGTGACCATGAATGAAAGTCTCGAGCCACATCTGCTGATAGTCTGTTTGTCTGCTTCGAATTGTCAAGCTAGAAAGCCAGTGAAGCAAACGGCCTTGCGCTAAGCCCAGGCCGATTAAACATTCGGGGTCCCAATTTTTACGACGTGTGCTCCAGGTTTGCGCGCTCGGCAGAATGGAAGGACGAAAGCTGAGGTTGTCGCGTCAGAGAACATGTTTCGTGCTGACAAGCGGAATCGGCAATCGGAATTTCTGTTTCCAAGATATGAAGGAGATACCAACTTTGCTTGGCGTTCCAATCTTGCTTGAATTCGTACATACAAGTATTGTTCACCAGATGCTTGCAGAAGTTTCACTGGAAGTCGAAGGTCCCAATGACCCTTCAGTCTAGAGCTTCGTGGCACCGGGCTAAATGACCCAACACCGGATCAGTCCCTAACCCTGAATCGCCAGATTCAGAATCTCCAGTTATTCCCTACACAGGAAGCCACTTGGCGGACTGATTCACCTCCTACCAGCTGCGATCCCTCCAAAAACCTTGAAGACCCAAAGACTGCGAGAGCCCCACAAGCCGCAAACACTCAAAGAGCAAAGGTTTCGAAAGACCGAAAGACCCCAAAAGCTCCGAAGGCGTCGCAAGGCGTTGCAGATTCCAGTAAGCCCGCAGACCCACTACGTCCACTACGGAAGATCACTATTCATCGCCATCGTGTGTTGGATCACTACATATGCTATTATGACATATGACGCTTCAAAGCAAAAACGCTGGAGCCCCTTCACGACAGACCCTTCACAGTTTAAACTCTCTGTGTGTGTGTGTGTCAGCTCCCGATCAGCACAGGGAGGATGACGCAAGCCCACCACCACAGGGTCATTCTGAGCTAGAGCCGGTAATATGAATAGCTAAGCCGTCTGAGAACTGTCGCCGTGAAGCCTTGCCTGTGCGAGTGTTTGTGTCACTTTGAGATTTGAGTCGAAACATTGTCGATACCACGTTCTGTGGGCTTGATGGACAACGCATGGGATGGAACTGCCCATCGACAAAGACACCAGCAATGGATGCCGTCGTGCACAGCTGGAATGCCACCAATTGGGCCAGGACTCCAGCCCCGGACGACGACATGATTAGGCAGTTCTTGGACACTGTATTGAACTGCTAGATCGTCACAGGGCAAGGACCCAGCCCTTGACGACAATGTGGTGCGACGACAACGCGGGTCATACTCCTCTTGACCGACTTTCTCCAGATGCCCGGAAACCGTTGAGAACACCTTAGTGTGTGTGCTTGGCTGGTACTTCTGATTACGCAGTGGATGAGATTGAAGCAAAGCAACGAATGACTCCTGTGTCGGAGTTAGTCAGTCCACAAGTTGTGCGATTTTCGATTATTCCGGCTAGTTTCAACGCAAATTCGCTTCCGAGAAGCATGAGGAAGATTCTAGGTTTGGACAGCTGGACAATCTTGAACACATTGACTACTTCGACGGCAGAAGGTTAAGTGGCAGGGGGCCAACCGACACACTTTCATTGCACCGTGATATTTAATTTCGTAATGTTTCGAGGGGATGCATTCTCTACGATCTATACGTACATGAATCACATGAAAGTGTGGAGTATGTACAACAGATGTTTGCCGATGAAGTTTCAGAGGAGGTTCAAGGTCAGAATGGGTGTTCAGTCCTGACACTGACTCTGTATAAAGCTTCGTGGCGCGCGGCTAAGCTAAGAATCCAAGAAGGACGATTTCCAAAAAAAGACAACCCCTGCGGAACCCCCTCGGAAAGACTTTCCCATGTATGTTTGTTGTGTGGGTGCGTGCTGCATGCAGGCTCTCGTGGAAGTGCTCCAGTTGTAGGTGTTGGGCCCGCTGGGCCTCGGTGCCGTCCTGCTCAAGGGGGAATGGCCCTTGTGCCTTCGCTTCGAGAGCAGCCAAGCCAAGCCATGCATCTTGCCGATCACAAAAGACAAAGCGAGAAGCAGCTCTGACCAGTAGACAGATGCCCACAGCCTCGACTCCAAAGCATGAGATTCAAGGCATCTCAAGGGAAGACACCGAGGCATTCACCGCTCTACTTGACCCTTTGACTTCATCTTCTCCTCGAAGATAGCTTTGTCCCTCGCCTCCATCTGTGGCTGCATAGCATCTTCTTGGTGTGTTGGGATTCGGCCTGGCTGTCCGTCTCCAAGAACAGAATCTCCTTGCATCACTGAATCACTCGATGTAAACACTGGTAAAATCGGATCACCGACGATGTCTTCGACTCACTTCTAGCTTAGCAGCGAAGTTGCACCGAGCACCGCGGACTCTCCACGAGGCTCTTGCATGCGGAACCGAGCGATTTACAGTTGCGCTTGCGCAACTGAACATCATGAGCGATGAGTAGTTACAGGCCTCCGGATTCCCAAGCGGCAGCAAGGGCCTAAGCCTCTTCAGAGCATAGGTAGTGGACGATGTCCCGGACGTGCTATCATTGGAGCGAAGGACGTAAGCCGTATTTGCAAATGAAATCTCAGTGGAGTACAGCTTCGTGGCCCCGAACAGTGCTTGAGTTCAAATGATCCATGAACGATCACCTTCCACCATGGAACGTACCGGAGGAATGAGCTGAGGTTCTTCTTTGTTGATGCTGCCGCCCTCGTCGATGTCGACGAACTGCCGCGTTACACGACCGTCTCACACAGCAGAAGGAGACTCCGGCCTGGAACAGATAGTGTAGCTCTTCTACCTCGGAAGGTCGAAGAATTCAAGCCGATGTCGCTACCAGTGGCCGTAGCCTTTCAGAGATCTTCAGTGTAAGGCCTGCGATGCAGTCAGCTCTGATGGGTACCAGGCGGTCCCGTCGAAGCCCGCTGCCAAGCAAGATGACGTCCAACCTCCCAAAGGAAGTCGTTTCGACTTCAGCTGCCACTTTTGCGTCGTGAGTCATGTTGCCTGGTCACCTGCACCTCTCTTATCGCGACAATGAGATTGTTGGAACGTCACAAACGGCCCTTGGCCTGCACGGTCCAGACTGCCTGTCTGCTTTGCATCGATGACATTCCAGACGTCTGCCTCGTGCCACAACATCTTAAAGAAGTGAGTAAACTTTGCCCATCGAGGCGTCCGCTGGAGACCCGAACTTCTCTTTGATCCACTCCCGAACTCGCCGAACAAGATCGCCGTCCTTCTTGGACAAATCCTGCAGCAGTTCTCACAAATCAGTCAAAGCGGCTGGGTTTTCCATCCTTTCCTGTCCTCCAATGTAAGGCTTTCTGCGCTCGGACCCACGATGTTTCGAGCACTCAACTCCTGGCTTGTCAAAATCATTGGTGTGGCGACGGTCCGCCCGTTGCGTGCCGTCGCGTGCTGCTCGTGCCATCTCGTGCGTGACATGTAGTAGGACCGTTGCAGCAGCTAAGCGGCTGCAGAGCAAAATGCACAGCATGCCAGCCGCGCAAGAAGGCCAAGCCGTCGCAAGTGCCAGTCGAGCTCCTGAAGCACCCAGGTTCGTATAATGCCTTTTGGACGAACGACATGCTCTGGGCGTACGCCTTAGGCCTGTGCACAAAAACAAGAGGATGCTCATCTTACCGTGTCTCATCTTCGAAGGCTCGATGAATAGTCAAGACATGTTCGCTTAAACATCAAGGTCTACGGTCAAGTCTCAGACATTAGCACAGCACAGTATTGGGAGCATAAAGATGGCAGCTGGCCTTCAACTCGACGTCCATCGAACCTGACTTGTGCAGCTTCCGGGATCTCGAACGGTACCACCGGTTTCGATAATGTTATGCTACTTGTGCTGCACGCAACTAGAAGAAGCTGGCAAGTCAGTCGCAAACCATCTGGATCCAGTTCTCGTCGCCATCCGACGAGAAAGTAGCCACCTGGCAGCGCGGGCCAGGCCCCACGGCCCCAGACCCCTGTGTGTCTTTTAGCGTGTTGCATTGCGTTCTTGCTGCATAGTGGTCTCTGGCTGGCCTCCTTTGTCGGTTAGAGTTGAGATGAGGGCATGTCGTTCTTTGGCCTTAGCTGCTAACCTGTCTGGCAGTGCTGCAAGCGAGGCACGGTCTTTCCTGCTGAGGTCGTTGCCCTTCTTAACTCTTGGCTCTGCTCCTCCAGCAATGCAGACTTCCGCCTGAGGCCCAGCACGCAATTACACGCAACAACAACAACAACAGCACCAGC
>CAJNJA010011097.1:0-22448 GCA_905231915.1 Symbiodinium necroappetens | reverse complement strand
CAACATCAACATCAACATCATCATGCAACAACATCAGCATACAACAACAATAACAAGAAACCGGCAGCCTCACAGCTGCCAAAGACTCTGTCATCACGCGCCATGCAGCAAAGCTACATGCCGAGGCGGCTCCTTATCTGCCTGTCTATATACTGACCTCACTCGGCGGCAAACATGTTCATAGCCGTTAGCAGAACTGTATCACGAAGTGACATGCAAATGAAGTCAGTGTCGAAGCATTAACTACTTGGTTTCCTGCACGACGCACGACCCTACCTGACGCTACTTTACGCGTTAATTAATTCCTCGCACAAGAACGACCCACAAACGAGCAAATGCCAGCAGATCAGGCGCCTTGCTTTGTGGAGTGAAAATGTGCAGATGACGAACAGGATGCTGCTTTTTTGACACTTGAAAGTTGCCTCAGAGCAGGCCGCCGCACAAAACGACAGGCGTGCGCAGTGGAGGAGACAGTTTTGTCCCGTCCAAAAGCTACAGACGAATATCTGAATGCAGGAAGCTTCGCTAAGAGCGATCAAGAGTGTGAAACTGCTGGAGCGAATGCAAAGCTTCCGGCATCGGACTAATTGCTTCTTTGTACAGTCTCGCTGCAGGTCGAGCATGTAAACAAAGCGACGAACGGCGCATGTGCGATTCGCCACTTCATCCAACCTCGTGTGGCATCGCAGATTGACGCCCAAGCTGAGACTGGAAGAAGGGCAACAGTCGGCCCGCCTCCATGGCCGCGTTGTCCCCTTCGGGCAGCGCCTCAAAAGTGATGCAGCGCCTTTGTCCCGACAACTAAACGACACTGACTCTGAGGTCTCAGGACCTGTCCTTCCACTGGATGCCAAGCGTATTGAGCGGCTTGCGCTCACCATCCACGTAGACATAGCTCATGTTGTTGGAGAGAGAGATGGGGGGTCGCTCTTGCCACACCACAGTCGGATCCCTGGGTGCGGCGAGCCCTGCAACGCCCGCAACCGCGACAGTGAGGCCCGCCGTCGCTTGCACTGGCGCCGGCAGTGCTGGCAGGCTCGGACCAGGTGGGCCGTCCTCTACATCGTCTGTATGACATAAATATTATAGTCTTTGCACACACAGACACACACAAGCAAACGCACCTTCTACAGCATGTCAACATGTACACCACAGATCCCCAAGACAGAGGGACGGACCAGAGGCACGCTCTTCGCTTCTGGCGGTGCCTGCAGGCGATATCTCGCACCAGTCGCTCATGCTTTCCCCTACAATCCCTGGCCTGGCAAGACCTGGCCTGCAGGGTGTCCTCGGTCGATGGTGTTCGTTTTCTGAACAATCCCCCAAAGTCAATGCCGCCTATACTGTGGGCCCATAATTCCTCAATCCAAAAATGTTTACTGTATCACCTCAACAAACACCCGAGAAACAAACCCCACAAATAGATTAAGGATTTTTGTGGCCCGGCCATGCAAGGCCTCAGGTGCAATGCAGAGCTAAGCCAGGTCAAGTATGCTCAGACCGCAACTGAGCCAGACCCGTTTGGGAGCGACAGCCGCAGCCCCACTGGTCTGGTGCCCAATGCTCGCAAAGTCTTTGGAGGCGGTTGCCTTTAGCAACGCCGCTGTCAAGCGGAGGCAAGAGGGCACAGTTTCTCGTGGGCTCCGTGCCGTGCGGACTCACCGAATGGCAATGGCTCCTGATAGCATCTTATTGTACACCAGCATTTTATGATCCGCAAAATATGACACAGCCTGTGAGTGGTTCAGCAAAGAATTCTCTAACAAAGCAAGCCCTCAACAAAGCCTTGCAAGATCAAGTGCACCGGTGGGAAGTTCCTGTAAAGTTTGTCAGTTCCGAGCTCTTGGGCCTTCGGGGGCGAACTCGGACATCCCTTCCGTCCGTGCTGCTTTGAGTCAGAGGCCACATGGTGCCATGCAGGGCCTTTGCTTGCTTCAGAGGCTCAGAAAGTCGACATAGTGCAATCGACACCCCCATGCCCAAAGCCGTTTTGGGCGCGACCCCCTCCGGAAGCTGCTACGTTATTTTGCACTCTGGCACTGGTCGAGTGCTCGTCCTCTGGCCCAACCAGCTGAAAGCAACAGCTCCAAAGCTTCACCAACGAAAGCTGAGCAGTTACATGTGGCAACAACGAGTCCTCATGCGCCTGCCCCCCTGGTAGCTCTGTAGCAAAAGTCATCTGCTTCGTCAAGTTCCTGGAACATGCACCGTGGCACTCACTGGGGCTTGGATTGGTGCAGGTGGCACAGCTTGCAGTGTGCGCAGGAACAGCGAATCTGCAACTACAAGTAGGTCTTCGACACCAGTGCTTCCAGCTTGCGCTTGTGCCTTAGATCGTGCTTCTGGACTTGGTATGATAAGACTGCACAAAGACCCCATTGAGTCTGGGAGTCCGAGGCATGCACCCTTGCCGAACACTGCCCTCCCATTCACTCAGCTCTGACTCGTCGGCATCTGTTTCGTAGCCAGCCTCCGTGGTTGAGACTTCACCATGCATTGTGCCCAAAGCTTGCCTTATCCGTCTTTCCCGTTGTCAATGAAGTTCTGAACAAAAAAAGTGCGTCGCATCGTTTGGGCCAAGGGAACGAAGTTTTGAGCGACCAGTCGCACCGAGCACGGGGGTCCCCTCAACGACGCTTGCCGAGTGAGGAAATCTGTGCGTTCCAGCTCTGCAGGCCCTCACTTGGGTCATGGTGCAACCCCCTCAGTCGGCCTCGTAGCCGCTGTCGTCTGTGTTCGAAGACCAGCCTGCTTCTACGAACACTCTTGGGGCACCATTGGGCAGGGGAAAGAGGCTCCCGGCCCAAGTGCTCACCTGGGCAGACCTGAAATACCAAGAATTCTTAAACATTCACCGTGACAGATATGGAACATCATGGGACTTGGCGGATCTCCTGCTGAGCTGTTCGCCAGGCTTCCACCAGAGGCGCTACGCAGGACACCTGCGTTGACCGCAGGCTGCAGAAGCTCCTCAGGGTCGCAGAGATGTCAGTGTGGGCTTGAAAACTCCGTCTCTTCCCATTTTAGCATCTCCTTCAAGCGACCACGCCTCCGCTTCTCCTGTGCAGGCGGTGACGTCGCACAGGCGCGGGTCTGTACCCAAGGTGTCAATGCACATCCAGGGCCATTGAAACTTAATCATACCTAATCTCGATCCCCATCCATCTAAAGGAAAAACTAAAAAGGTCATGCCAGACGTGGCCGCAACTCTTCCTAAGAACTGAAGACTTAGGTTCACGGCTTCTGGATCTTGATCCGGACTGTAACAACTGAGCAAGTTCACAACAGGAGCATTCAAGGATGCGGCATTGTGTCGCAGGTGGATATCGAAGGTACGGCACACGGCTGTCGAACAGGAAGTCGGTCTGAGAAAGCTTACCTTTCCTGCAGCTGGTCATTTGGAAGTTTTAAGACACGAATTCATTCCTTCCGTCCAAGTGTATTCTCATGCTGTGTCAGTTTCTGCTTGGCACCGGTGCTATTAATGAAGAACGTGCAAGTGCACCGAACTTTTCCACAGACTTCCGTGCGGCTCGCGCTGGGCTTGCTTGTTCTCTATTCAACCTAGCATGATCTAGCATGAATCTGCAGTTGCTCCTCCTGAATCGAGGTGCAGAAGTTAAGAGAAGTTGAGATGGAGTCACACCCCTCATCCTGATACTCACGCATGCCTCCTCGAATCAACTCGGATAAGCGCATCTCACACAGGAATGTCTGTCCATCGAATGATTCTTATCGAGAGCTTCGTTCGCTCCTTGGACAAGCGGCGGTAGCTCCGAGCCATGGAGAGGACCTGAGAGGGACAGACCAAAAAAAGCGCCTCTCGCAGCAAAGACGTGTACCATCGAGTCACAAAAACAGGGGGCCTCAGCTAAGGTCCCCGGAGCATCATTGGGCAACTTATGCCCAAAGAGACAGGCTCTCGTGAAGGGTGCTGTTTTGGCCGACATGCGACTTGTCTTTCCGAAGTTCATAGCCTGGAGCCTCGCGCCAGACCGTGTCCATTTCCGGCCCGTTCATGTATGTCGACCTCCACCTCTATTGTATTACTACTTTCGTCTCCTTACACTTTACTCATGCGCTACGCTACTCTTTATATGGCCCAGTATGTTCCCAACTGCCATGATGTTTTACTTAAGACTTAGTGCTGCACTGCTTACTGCTTTATATTCCATATTCACACTTCTTTATGAGCCTACTACCCTGCCATGTTTTGTACGCTTTCCAGCTCAGTATCTGCTGTTTGCGGGGGTTTGCCATTCCACTATCCAGAATGAAGATCAAGATTAGGATCAACAGCCCGAGTGGGTGCTCAAGAAATGAGCGTGCGTGCCACTCCCCTAAACCGTTTTTTTTACCCGCTTCGCAGTTGGAATCCACCCAGTTCGCAACTTACTACTTGTTTTCATGAACCTTGGACTTTGCTGAGGTACTACTGACAATTTAGGACTGTACCAACCTGCAATTACTTATTCCTTCAGTTTTCGCGTTTACAAGGCACTACTTGCAAAGTGAATGCCTTCCCGGTCTCTGTTTCCTTCTTGTACTGTCTTAGGTCTCACAGTGCACAAGTTTGCCATCTTCTTGGTGTACGCAGGTTCGCCACACCAAGATGCATGCCTTCGCACATCTGCAACGAAAACGTCTGCGACGCTTTACGTACCTCGCACTAGGCCGGATAGGCCGCAAGCGTTTCGGGCCCCAACTCTTGCATGTCGGCCTCCAGGTTTGCTCATCTTCCGCTCTGCCACATTCTGCCACGATTGTGATCATTTGCCGAATCTTTATTTGATATATATTGATTCAGACTTTATGTTTCGGTAGTTCGCCAGTTTCTGCTTGCAATCTATCTCTTCGCAGTGCACAGCTATTTGACATAAATGACGCACCCCTTGTTACTTGACTACTTGCATGTGTAATATCCTCCTTCTCTGTGCTGCCTGTATTTAATACCTTGAAGTAAACGAACACTTCATCGCGATAGTGCTAAGAGGTTACTGATTTTCTGTTTCCTGAAAACAGCACCTTTACCTCCACCTGATTCACACAGATTCCAGCGGGATGACCTTCAAAAGTGAATATCAAGTAACAAGTTGGATGCGGAGGTCAACCTTACTATTTCACCATCTCCCCTTTTTCCTTTCGGCAAAATGCTGCTTCGGTGGCGCACTGCTCTTTTCGGCTTGCTGCTTTCTCGCTGCGCACTAACTGACTATGCCGTGAATATGCACTAGTCTACTCTTTACTCTTTGCCGTGTTATCACACAGTAAATATACCTGTTCTTGGTTGCTTACGATATGGGCATGTCACATAAACATTATCTTTCTTACTTGTACTGTCTACTATCGTGTCTACTATGCATGTCTTTACCACTTGACTGTTTGATGATTAAGATTAACTCACTATTCATGATAGGGTTTGCCCATTTACTGCTATATGTTGATATGTGGCTTTTCTGGGATATGAACAAACAATAGAGCAGAACAAATTTGTCGAGCATCACAACGCATCCCATGGCCTTCCAGACCCGAGTGTGCCCATGCTCGTTCCCTTCTCGAGGGCCTGGTTCTCGGAACTTTCGCTCGTGTCAGCCCCCCTTTCCGTCTGGCCCACTCCTCTTTGGGTGTCCACAACTGTCCACAGCTGCGGGCAACTCCTCGTCTTGGTCACTCCTTTTGAGGGTCACGGCTGCAAGCCATTCCGGTCTTTCTGTCTGGCCCACTCCTTTCCGGGCTTACTGCTCCTTAGGGTTCAATGCGGGGAGTTTTCTCCTTTCGGGCTTCGCGTGCATGTCGGATTTAAGGTTGAGCAGGGGTTTACAGTTCAAGGGAGGGTTAAGGTTTGAGGGAATGGGAATGCGGTTTGGAGGGTGAAGGGCTGGGAGTTCAAGTGGTTTAAGGCCTTGGTTGGTTCAGGGGTGGAGCTTGCGGGGGTTATGGCTCTCACGGGGTTGACGGCTGGGACCACTCACTGCCCACTCTGTTTCGTTCTGGCAGCTCCTGTTAGGGGTCACCGCCATGGCCCCACGTCCTGGATACTGGGGTATCCCCGTTCACGGTAGGACCTCACTCTGAAGTTTAGGATCAGACACTCCTGTCGGAGCGTTCACGGTTTAGGGAGCTTGCGTTCTTTTTCGGATTCAGGTGGCACGTCTCCTTTTGTGATGTTGGGGAGTGTCAAAGTCTGAAGCCTAGGGGGTTTTATGTCCGTTTATAGATTAGGTTAGGGTTTGGGGGATTTAGGGCTTGGGCTTGGCTGAGGCAAACTCCTCGTCACTCTTTTGACACCCACTCAATTTAATTTGTGGGTTTAAGCTTATGTAAGGTTTGGGATGGTTTAGAAGGAGTTCAAGGCTTGGGAGTGGTTGGGGTTTGGGCTTCAGAGGGCTTTGGATGTAGGGTTGAAGCAGTTACGGTTAAGGCGGTTAAGAGGCCTTGGGGGGTTTTGCTGGGAGAGTGCAACTTTAAATCGCCCTCTAACGTGACACTGAGACTGTACTCAAGAAAGTGTACCAAAGGATGTATGCAAAGATTAAACCGGTTGGGGAGGCCTGAGATCCAAACAAACCCATTCAACAAACGACGAGCTCCCAAGCATCACTTCAGAAGCCGTTCGGCAGCTTCCGCTAAAACTCCCAGCAAACGGAGCCAGGCAATCAATGGACGTTGAATGGCCAACAAGAGCTTCCGTCTTGGATGCCGGCCCAGCTGGACGAGGAACCCGCGCCTGGCTTGATCTGCGCCTCTCAAGACAAGCATAACTTGCTTCTGCTTGGTTCTCCTCACGCCTTTGCAGCCATGGTCTCATAGAACCGCCTGGCGGACAGACGCGTGCGGCCCTTGCGGCATCATGCCAATCGGTCTGAACACTGGCGGGAGCGCTCGAGCCCCGGCAAGGCCGACCTCGGCCACAGGCCACAAAATGCTTCACGCTGCGCTCTTCTGAATCTCCTCTCTTCCGCTCCGCAGAGCGTGAACTAGGCCCACGGCTGCAAGTTTTCGTCCTCGGTATCTTCGATGTTGACAGACGACTCGCTGGGACCTGTTGATTGAAGTCAACGAACCTCCCTTCTCACCCTCCCAGGGAAGAGGAGGGAAAAGGCAGTGGCCTTCAGATACGTAGCCCTCTCGCAGGCACCTTCTCTTTTCGGCGCCGATTGCCAAGGCCTGGGCTTGGCCAAAAGAGCCCGTGATCACAAGGAGACGGACGCTTGTGCTGCACGACCAACACGGTTGCTTCATGCAGACAGGCCGGCTGCAGATCTCAGAAATGGTGATGGTTCTGCGAAAGCAGGAACCTCCGGGACTCCGAGAGGCGGTTTGACTTTGGAATATTTTGGAAGGTATCGGTACAGGCACAACCTGCGACAATCTCGAATCTGTCTTCTCTGTCGCTGCTTTTGCGCCCGAACCTGCCTCTGGCCAGCCATCTTTCTTGGGCGGATGTGTTTGGCCTCAGTGTGCAACCGACGAGATGCAAAGCTGGACTTCATGGCTTGGGGTTTATGGACACGTGCTCCATCGAACACATCGATGGGCTTGTGCCGACGAAGCTGTGCAGCGCGCTTAATCCTGTAGATGAAGCTGCCTTTTGGACGCTCAATCCTGAGGATGGAGCTGCCTCGCATCAAATGTTTTGAGAACCCTTGCCCTCTGACTCTTACCCTCATCGACTTTGAGGCTGTGCCCCGGCCTCACCCATCTGCCCATCATGCGCTGTTCATGCATGCTATGCTGGCACAAGACATTGCGATGCCATCCTAGAATCCTACCACCTCCACGAGCTGTCAACAGCTAGGCAAGCTCTTGGGATGAGTCAGGTGTGGCACTGTACTGGCACTGTCCGGCAATGTGCTGAACCTGGTCGCAAAGGATATGGTGGGTATCGGGTATCGGTATGGAAAACATCCCCTACTGAGCGGAACTCGACCAGTTTGAGCCACGCGTTCAAGTCCTTCTGCATCCAGGGCCGAATTCGATACCTTGCGCTCGTTTGCCTGAAGGCATGCCAACCACATGATGATGCATTCTGCTTTTGAAGCATGCCTGCAGCATGGTCGGAAGGTCGATGCACATTAAGCCGATGCTGTGCCGGCTAAATCTTCTTGCATGCAGCAAGCAACCGTCCGACCATCCAGCAATCACCTCATCACCGCCTGGGTGTAGGTCGCGAAGCATTGTCAGGCCATCCTGGCTGAATACGGGTCCCAACCATCATGCCTTCCAGATTTAGGGACCTGCTTATTCTGAGCTAGGCGTAAGGGTGTTTCAATTCGGAACCGGTCAAGCATGTACGAGAGCCCAAAGCCTCAACAGAACTAGACTTTAGACAATTAGATGCCCTTCGATTTGGACTCGAAGTGTCTTATGACATCTTATGACCATTCCCAATCTCAGCCTCACCGCTCGCTGATCAGCTAAAGGCCTCCAGCGGGGAGCCTCGGAGCCGGGCCAATGCCGGACCCAAACGACTCCAGCTCGGACCCTCGCTCGGCAACCAGACATCCGTTCGGCGGTCGCTGCGCCTCCGACTCAGGGCTAGATTGGCTAGATTCGTCTATCGATGCTACACCGCTGCTACACCTGATGCACCTGTTCTCTCTCTATGAAGCCATGAAGCCTCGACCCTGCGAAGCAATTCCACCATCGCGGTGTTGCACCGGCAGCATACTCTTCACGAACTACGGCGAATGCCGCTGATCTATGCCGGCTCAATTAAACTCATATTACGACCAGACAGAGCATAAAACACCCATCAGTCACCTCTTTCCAAGGTTTCTGGCTGGCATTGGAACTTATTGCGCTGGCTCATTCTTAATTATGCTTGACATCTGCTTGGGTCCTCGATGCGTCCGGTCACCGCAGCCAGCTCAGCCCTGAGGGCTGCCGCCTCGCCCGGAAGGTGAGCGAAGCTAACCCATGCACTACACTGTATTGCACGCTGGGTTTCGGATACTTGCTCTGCTCTCCGCACTGCTCAACCTTGCCCAGGAGCTACGAGTACCCGCAGCACCGCCTGCGTGTTGGCCGTCTCAGCCGCTTGTCGAGCCGCGACCACTTCCAGCATTGTAGCATCGAGTCGTCGTGCCAACTGTGCACGCCTGGCATTGGCACTTCTCACTTTACTCTGCTCAGTTTCCCTTTCGTTGCACAATTCAGTCGGGCATGCAACTCCACCACCTGCCAGGGCTGTATGCAAATGAATCAATTAAGGAGATAGCTATAAGAACAAACAACCTACATGCCCCAGCCGGCATTTAGCTCGTGACTGAAGACCAGACGAGCAAATAGGATCGGCTGCCACTTCGTGATCCGCGCGAGGGTGTGGAGACAACATCACCAAGAGAGTTCGCGTTTGGAAGAAAGGCGCGCAGAGCAAAAGACTAAAGATGCGACATACGACGCTTGCAATGAGACGAAAGACGAAGAAAGAGAAGCCAACCAGCGGAAACACAAAGACCTTCATGCAAGCGAAAGGGGCGCCTCATGCTCCAAACGGGAACACCTGGCTCGCAGTGCTTCTGCCTCCTGGCCTTCAGTGAAAGATTCGTTGCATTGCGTTTACTGCAACAACCAGCTCCCCTCACCAGGCAAGTCGCCAGCCATGGCCGCCTGACGAAGCCCGAAAGGGGCAGTGCTCTGTCTCCCTACGAATTCCACAACGGCATTCGGCTCACGGGACGACAGTGAAAGGCAATGGAAGCGAGTGGTGATTGTGGTTGTCCAGTGGGCCTACCACACTCAGTTCTGTCTGCATCAGTCGTCAGTCGTACAGAGTGCTTATGTTGTGGCCTCTTGTTGAAGAGGTCGCCGTGCCAGACCCTCGCAGAGTGGGCTTATGAAGTCTAAGTGAGGTATCCAGCCCACTGAACTCGTTGTGACTGCCGCCTCCTGCAGGTATTCCTCAAAGTCACCTGATCCGTGGCTGTCATCGGACTGGGCATCATGCAGACGGCACACTGAGCATCAGTCTCATCCACTCGCAATCATTCTGTTTAGCAACAGCAGCAGCCACCGCAGCCGCTGCTGCAGCTGCCCTTGGTGTCTGCTATCCTTTTGACACTTCCAATAGCAGCAAGCAAGAAACGAGCAGGCAAATACTTGGAGCGAAGCCCCGTTCCAGAGTGGCCGTTGGACTCCAACACAAGGGCCAGTCGTGCCAAAGATTTGACCTTGCAAGTTTTTGCATCCCAGTTCAGTCCGGGGACGCCTCTGAGACCCTGCCCACGGGCCCAGGGCAAAGGAGGGAGCCGACTGGGACTCCGTGGTTTGAGGAGGTGGTGAGCCTCTTCGCCAGCTTCTCCACGGCTCTGGCGCAGAATGCTCACAGCAGGGCCTGTGCTGCCTGCCTTTTCAGGCGGCGCAACCTGTCCAGAGAACACCGGCACCGGCAACATGCTGGCTCGGTTCACTGGCACTGCCTGGACAAAAAAGTGTCCCATTGCCTCTTACCTTCTTGGGTTTTTGGGCGCCTGCATGGGCGCGGCCATTGGAGGCCTGGCCTGGTTTCCGCGTGGCTTCAGACAAGAGCAGGTGGGATGGGAGCAGCTCTTTGGGCGGCTTGAAGTGACGAGATGGCTCATTCGCAGAGGGAATAGCATGACACGAATCCTGCCATGGTACCTCAGAAGGACAATGGAAACTGCACACCCACATACACCGACCAGACCAACATCGCGAGAATGACTGTGACTACAGAGTTCAAAACTGAAAGTCGGGATGTTAGCTCCCACTGTTGAGCTTTGCTTCTGAGGCTACAGTACACCGAATCCGGATTCAGATATCGCGCAGGTCGAATCACCTCGCAGCATGCAGCGGTGAGCCCCTCCGACCAAGCCGTAAGCAAGACTCTTGAAATTGTAGGCCCTGAATCCCAACCCCCGCCGCCCAAGCTATGCAGCCTCGAGACCATCATCAAAATGGCATGCCGCAAAACCACAAATCACTCCCGAGGTGTGCTTTTCGAAAGCATATGCATGTTGAATCGCCTGCTTCAGGAGAAACTGTGTTTCAAGACTTTTGAGTCTGGGCAGGCTCCAGGTTTGGAGCTAAAGCACGATTTATCGGACTGCCCTCGTTGCCCTGCAATGGCCCTTCATGGCGAACTTCGCAAGGTATTCTGGACGGCTTCTGTCATCATTTTACTCTCGAGTCTACTTTTTTTCTGAATCCAAGAGCTTTGCCGTTACTACTATCATCGTAAACACTCGGTTTAAACTGCTCCATAAACAGCTCTGGAACTGCGACATTCTTGCGTGCCAAAGAACGCGAGGTGGCTCCGGTGATCGGCTTGCCTCTCTTGCAGCTCCTCACAAACAAAAGGTCTGCATGCGAGAATGCGTAAGAATCGCACTCTCCTTTCTTTCGCTGCGGAGACGCTCGTCGTGGCTTCGCGCCTCCTTCAGATTGCAGCTCGAGCAGCAGTCGATGGACATGCTGCAAAGCCCAGCACCTGCTCTGTCTTGTGGGGATGAATTCCGCACAGGAGAATCTCGTCGCGTTGTGGCTGAAACCTGCAGTGCAACAGCATAGAACCAAGGACTCTCCGTGCAGCGATAGTGCATGCTAGTGCGGCTTACAGACAGAACTAGAATCGCCCGGGCCTTGTTCGCTTCCGCCACAGCAGGGCCTGGACGTCAAAGTCTTCATGTAAGAGCCACGGAGTGCTGCACAGCTCGCGCCTGCAGATCTTCCTGCAGATCTTGCGCGTCTGACAGGTTGCATTAAGTCCTGAAGCAGATCACTGCAACATGCCGCCTCAAGCAAGATATTGCAAGTCTGAGCGCAATGTGCGCGACATCATGTCTTGGGCTCACCTCACGCCCTTGCTGAGGAGGGCTGCAGCCTGCAATCTTTCCCCGAGATTAGATGAAACTTGCTTGGATCTGTTGCTTGCGGAGGTCGAACTCGGGCGCTACTCTCGTTAAAGTTCCCATCAAGCCATGATAGCCTGATGCACCCTGCCACGAGGACGGAGCATTCCTGCGACCATTTTCGACTCTTGCACGACTCCGGGCTGCGGAAGGGAGTTTTTGGTGCAGACGAGAAGCAATTCTTGGCGCGGCAAGGTTGGAGACGACCCGGGCGAAACCAATGCCTTGCCTCCTTCCACACTGAGATGCATACCAGCATGCATGATGACACCGAGCGCGTGTCGTCCTGCCGTCCAACTACTATTCTGCCCGTGCGATTTGTTTTTTCGGCTAGCCGACATGGCAGATCAGGTATGGCGCATGCCATCTGCGCTGGGGGCCACAAGGGCCGCAGCCCCCTTTTCAGGGGCACCCGGAAGACACATCCAACCCGCCAGGGCTCAGGCAGCTCTCTGACTGGGTTTGGAAGCAATGCCGCAGAGCAGCCCCAGGGATCTTACCAACTCGCGCAGAGTTTCACTCTGGGACACGAAGATGGAACTTTTGCTAACGGTACGAACGCGATCAGACCAGCACAATGTGGTGTGAGGCATTCGTCACTGCGGGAGCGGAAAATAAGTAAACCTGACCAAGATGCTGAGATTCAGTCTTGCAGAAGACCAAAACCGAGACTAGTGCTCCGCAGGCTCTCGCCGTGTCTCTATCTCTTGTTCCAATCTGTGAGCGCGTTGCAAACTTCTATGTTTGCTGGTGTTCGATCGTCGTTCTGGGACTTTGTATTCTTGTCGGAATGCTTGCACATCTCTTCTTTCTTGTGAATGCGCGTGCTTGCCTGCTCGTCGTTGTCTCGCTGCCTCTGAGCCCGCCTGCACCGGATTGCCTGTGCTTATCTCCTATTAATGTGCATGAACGGCAATGGTCTTCTTCTGCCCATTCAAGCATCCACGGAACTTGAATGTGTGCGTGTACATGTGCGTGTGTGTGTTCGTGAATGTGTGTCTGTGTGTGTGTCTCTGTGCCTGTGTCTGTCTGTGTGTGTGTGTGCGTGCTTGTGTGTGTGTGTGTTTTTGTGTGCTGGTGTGTGTGTGTGTGTGTTTGTGTGTGTGTGTGCGTGTGTGTGTTTGTGTGTGTGTGTTTGTGTGTGTGTGTGTTGGTTGGTGTGTGTGTGTGTATGTGTGTGTGTGTTGCGCGGAACCCTGTTGCCAACGGATAGGACTTCGATGCATCTCATCTGTTGCTCAATGATTTTAAGCAGGGGCAACAGGGAGTCCACAGTTCTGTTGCCAACGAAGACGGCTGTGGCGTGAAGCAGATTTAGACACCAATCTGTGTGCCTGCAATAGAGTGTTCTGCATTTTTTCATTTATTATATGATGGGGCAAAGCCAAGAACCCCAATTCTTAGTGTTAGTCGTTTCCAGCGCTCGAAATATTTACCGCGTTCAGATATGAAGTCGAATCAGAGGGAGGATGCACGAGTGCGTAATTAGACGGACGGTTCGGAACCCTGATCGGTTCCCTTTCTGCATTAGCCCTGATCGGCGCCGTGTTTCTGAACCCTGATCGTTTCACTAGAGGGATGTGTGTGCTCGATACAGCACAGCTACGATTGAGCGATTGACTGCTACGATGGCTCATTCTGTGTCGCTTTGCCGAGAGCAATGCACCTGATCAACCTTGAGACCCTGTGCCCAACAAGGAACCGTTGAAGCCTTAGCTGTTCTATCCGCCCACCGATCTCCTCAGTTGAGAAGCCATGTCTGACTGGTACGGCAAGAATTGGAATGACCGTTCAAGCAATTGGCAGCACCAACAGAGCTGGACTTCGGATGACTGGCAAAACTGGCTTAACAGTGGCGATTCTTTTCGAAGCCTCCATCGCTACCTTCTTCCGCAACACCTACAAGCCCGCTGCCAACTCTTCCAGTGTCATTTCATTCTGACGAGAAGTTTTGGGATCGTCAGCCAGTAGGTAAACAAGGCTTGGCGGGACGTCCCATAGAGGACATTCAGGCATATGAATTCTTCCAAAGAGGCCTTTCCGAGTTTTCATTTCGTCTTTTGAGTGAAGGACGGTACCAAGTATCCGCATCGGAAGCCGTTTTCACGACTCAATTTCTGAAAAAGAACCAGAGAGTTGGATCTCGACATTGACGAAGTAGCTCGAACCTGTTTTACGGATGAAATTCCAGACAACCACAGGGATGCCACCAAATTCATGCAAAAACTATCGTCAGATTCGGTGGAACACATGAAAGCCAAGCTTCCAGGAAAGCCTTCCACTGATGAATCTGAAGCTCTGGCCAAAGCCAAAGCCAAGCTTGCAGCTCATGGTCTAGCACTGACCCCTGATAACAGGGATGCTCAGTCTAGCGCTCGGATTCGAATCCCAAGCCTCCCAAAGAGAGCGAAATTCTTCGCCCACAGGAAACGGCTGATCAGCATCTTCAAGACTGGCTTCAATAATTGAAGTCCAAGCTAGCTTTTAAGGGTAAGTTCACCAGGCTGAGAAAGCGTGTGGCTACCGTCCAAGAACTTTTCAAGCAAGGTCACTCCAAACAGGAGTTGACATCGGCAGCTGTGAAAGGGCTTGATGAGAAGTTTGCAGCCCGTTTGACACTCAAAAGCTTCTCCATGGTGATTGCTGCTGCGCAATTCGAAGCTTCGGAACTCGCGTACGACGCATTGCAGATGAAAAGCCAGCAGGCATCATCAGAAACATTTGAAAGAGCAAATCTGCAACCTTGGAGAGGCTTGCGCCTTCTTTATTCGCCACTGCCCCGACTTTCCGAAATCGTCGATGATTTGGTCTCAGGGACTTTCTTCACCTAGGTCTTTGATTCCTCTTTAGCGACTCTGCACAAAAATCCAATGCAAAGCTCCTCCGGAGGAAACTCCGATCAATGCACATTCATCCTGCGATGTACACATGGCCTCGACTTCAACGGCCAAATGCTGTTTAAAAGAAATCAGTTGTGGACGGGTGCCTTTTTAAGTCTGTTGAACATTATCGGCAGCCGGCAGCTTTTTACTTACATGTATGTTGGATCTATATCCATCGCTGCGGCAGAATCCAACAGGATGTCTACTCTCCGACAACTTTCGCAAGGCCGTGACAATCAGGCAGAACTTGCGATTCGATATTGGCATAGTTCGGGTACATTTGAGTCTTATTCCACGTCTTAAGCTGCAACGTGTGACACATATCGCCAAGCATGGATCTTGGTGCACACGCTCATAGATTCTTGGCAGCCAAAGCTCAATTACCCCTTTATAACAACGCGCCTTCAAAGGACTGCAGTAGGATTTCGAGCCAACACAAAGACAGGCCGGAATTCCTATTCCAAGTTTGGTCGTAGGCTTTGGATCAAGCTCAGAAAGAAGCTTTATCGAACCCAGCACCTTGAGGAGCTATATGAGCTGAGACGTCTTAGCAACAATCTTGAAGAGCCTAGTCGCAGCAAAGTGCGCCAGCTTCTAAAGGCAGCATGCAAGGTGCGGAACATGACATGGCCCAAAGGAGCCATGGGGCTCCAAATCCAGTCAAGAACCTGAAGGAGCCTCTCCTCAACAAAAATGGGAAGACTGGCTCACCCACAACCTTTCCACAGAGCTACCCTATTGCTGCCAGGAGTTTCGAGAACTTCTGTCTGAGGAATGCTTTGTAGATGGACATGCGGTGACAGATTTTTGAAAACCTATCACCCATCCATCCAGCTTGTGCCTTCTGGAAGCGCAGTTTCTTCCTTCGAGGGGCACGTTCCTCAACAACAATGGCCACCAGTTTGAGAGACGGCGATGCAAGCGTGGCTTACCTGCTGAATGAACCGAGTCGTTCAATCAAATGTTACAGAAGGAATGGCATTTGCATGTGTTTGAAGTAGAGAAGCGACCCAGGCTCACCTGGTGTTCCACCCTGGGTTCTATTCCCGAGCCGCACTGAACACCTGGCAAGACCCTGAAGTGTGCCCTCAATATTACCCGGATTGGGTGACTCAGCAAATACCAAAAGCCGTGCCATTAATTTCAAGGCCAATCTTCCAACATGCTTCGTGTTTTTGAAGCGAAAGAAAGGTTTTCGCAAAGGTCGCACGATCATATCATACGCTGCTTCGCCGTTTCGACGACTGCTGCAAGCAAGCAATCATGTTGATGATCAGAATGGTTTGGGACACATAGTTCGGACTTCAGTCAATACCACAATTGTGGTCTTCACAACTTTTCCAATGCAATCCTAGAGAAGTGCACCCAAATGAAGCCAATGATGACATCGTTGGATTCTGTAATTCTGTACCACGTCAGCAAACTTCGACACCGCTTGATACCTTGATTGAACAATGTATTGATCAAGGTTATCCAGGTGATATTACTCATTTCAAACAGCAGCGCGACATGGAAGCTGCTTGGCCCGGAAAACCCCAGGCACGTCACTCTCGCAAGTTAAATCTGTCGCGGGTGATGCGCAAGCCATTGTACAGCTATCATTCGGCGCAGGAGTTTTTCATGCTGCTGGACGGGTCTTGCATCAGCATCGAGGCACGTGTATAGGAAATCAAATCAGTCCAGTGCTGAGTGGACTCCCTGTCACACAAAGAGCGCTTGCGTGGTACACAGAGAGGAACACTCAGCTCGACCAATTTATCATACTCACGAAAGTCATCTTTGTCGTTTCCACCCACTAGTCCATTCGCCGTCACCAGGCCGGCGATGGGCGGTGAGGGCCTGCTCTGCCAGGATAGATGTTGTTTGGCTTTTTGGCACAATTGCATGAAGCAGATTATATGCTTCAGTAAAAGGAAACATCAATTCCTGATCCTCAGGCAGCTTCCAAGCCTGGCAACGTTGCTGCCTCTCCTCTTGCTCTTGAAGACATTTGGGGTGACTGGCCAAGATTTTCAACAGAATCAGGAAAGGAGGACTCACTACTGACTGCACGCGGACACACTTTTGGCAGCAAGTAGCCCGACTGTTGGCAGAGCCCAGCCTGCCTGTCGGTCCAAGAACTGTAGATGCAGAGAGGCACACTTGGGCGCAACAAGTCAGCTGCGGCAGATCAGCAGCCGGCAGCGCAGCCAGAGAAGGCAAAGCAACAAGCTGATACTTCGCATGACATGCAGTAGTGATCGTACCACACACTTGGCAGAGCCCTGCCTGTGCCTGTCGGTCACTCGACCAAAGCACAGCCGCCTTGACCAACTGCCACTCAACGCTCGGACCAGACGCCTGCTTTTGTGATCGCATGAGCTCTGGCAGTCTCCAGGTCGAAATACTGGCAACACGCACATACAAGCAGGCCGACCCTCGTCGGCTGTGAACTTCTCTCGAAGTTAAGCACAACGCAGCACACGCTGCAGCGCTGTCCCCGGAAGTAGCGCACATGAGCCGCACAAGCCCACATATACTCATGATGCACCAGAGTGCCAGAGAGTCGACACTCGTCGATCAGATGGCCTCAGGCCTCACGTGAGGTCAAAGAAAACTGGCGTCAAGCCAAGCCGCGAACAAATGCATTCTGCACTGCCGGCGCTTGGGCCACCTCACTGCTGCGCAAGAGAAACTTGCACCAGTCCAGATATCTGCCCTTGCTGCTGTCCAACCCCGGAGCATCGGCTATTGAAATAAATCGATCGAACGCTTGATTCTGCTTGATTTTTCATAAATTCAACACACGCTTGATTCCCAAAGTTTTCAATCGAAACGCAGTATGTTCAGTATGTTCAATCGGGTTCGCCTGATTTCTGATAGTGCGTTCGCTTGATTTATTTAGTATTCTTGGTCTGTTGCAGAATTTCTCGATTGATTTTCAACTGGTTCCTCGAGCGGTTTAAGAAAGGATTTTCTATTGATATTATAGGATTATCGGCATTCTCGACTGAAATTATCAGCTTTCTATTGAAACTATGGCTTGGACACGGAAGCCCCGATTGATCACGGCTAGATCGGTGTTCGCTGTCTATGTTGGCTGGACAGCCCAGGATCTAGAAGCCCGTGCTGGGTTTGTAGAAACTGCAGGACAAGGAAGCTTGATCATATGAATTTCTGTGCACGTGTAGCTTTTTGAATGGTCAAGCTATACGGAGACCAGTAGGAACCAGGCCCCAAAAGGAGAGGCTCAGGAGAAAGGATCCGGCCCGCCCGAGGAGTAAGGAACTACCCAGAGGCGGATGTGTGTACGTACACCTTGGGAGAAGCCTTGAAGGAGTATGTGAAGAACACAGGACTTGCACGAAGCTTCGAATTGTCGCCCAACGGGCAGGTGGCAAGAAGTTCTGCTGTGAGTGGTCGGGGGTTGGTGCAAGCCCACGACTCAGAAAGATTCGGGCTTTCGTGGTACCGAAAGAAGTGGCAGAGGATGAAGGAAGTGTGATGTCGAAGGAGCGAAAGAACGAAAAGGATCAGAAGCAAAAACAGGAAACGGAGGGGGAAGGTGTGACAAAGAGACAAGGAAGGAAAAGGAGGAAGATCCTCGGGACATCCCGCAGACCCCAAAAAACAGAGAAGGATTGGAGAGGAGGAGGATCCTCTGGACATCACATCCCGCAGATCTGGACATGATAAGAATAAGAAGCCTGGAGATCCCGCAAACCCCCTCCATGTACGGTGCTTGCCCGCAGACCCCCTCCGTGCACGGCACTTTCAGCCAGAACGCCAACGAATGCTCCCCAGTTCCCACGAAGAAAGCAGTTTTGAAGGACCAGGCAAAGCAGGGGTCCTGAAAAAGCCCTCTTGCAAGGACAGTGTTCCCGAAGATTTTTTGCACGTTAAGGACTTCACTCAGTCATTCTTTATATAAGACCGCACAGACACACAAACACACATGCTTAAGCTTTCCAGGATTTGAAGACGAACGGAGAGGCAGCCGCACAGGAAGCCGAGCCCACGAAGAACGACGAGGATTGAGATAACCACTTTGGTAAGAAGCATAAAACCCTGAATCCTATAACTCGTAGAAGCTAGACCTGGCAAGGCCAAGGATGGAAAGAAGAAGAGAACCCGGTATCCACCCATGGAAAGCTTGACCAAGGACATCCCTGTCCACGATCGGCATGTATAGCTGTTAAGTATAAACCACCATATATCAGTACATGGCAGGAGCAGGCGAAGAAGTCGATCATCATGGATTACAATGACCGTGCAAGTGCGTTGAGGATTGGAGCTGATGGAAGACAGCGACTGGAATGTATTTTGTCACGTCCCGTTTCGTGAGCACGATTGCATGACATGTTCTTCGAACCGAGGGTTTGGCAAGTCCAGGCCAAGAAGCTCAAGGACGCCAGAGCTCTGATCGGACGGATGTCGGCATCATATGGATCGCCCGGCCGTGTAAAAGAAACACTCGGATTATGTGGTAGGCCTCCGTCATCACCTCCCGAATCCTCGAACCTTAAACCCTGAAGCCCTAAGCCATCGCGGGTTGGACAGCCCAAGTCTGAATGTGTGGGTTGGCATAATGGGTTGGGCAGCCCAGGTCTGATTCGATCTGATTTCATTAACCATGTGGGTTGGAAAGCCCAGCTGCATCAGGCAAGGGGTTGGAAAGTTTACGGCCCGCCGGATGCCGCAAGTGCTCGAGCAAAGCAGCCCTGGATAGCTAGCTGAAGCCATGGCTGGAGAAGGTGCCGGATCGACTCTGGACTCTGGAGGCTATGGCCACTGGGACTTATAGGATTGTGTTTTGGACTTAATCTTAAGCAATTCTGAAGAGCTCGAGTCGATCGTACCGAGCAAACAAAATACGGCGAGAAAACTGCCGGAAGTTGTGGTGGGACTACGAAGCCACCGACAGTGGCCCGACTGGGCCTTGACGATGTGTGCATCCCGGCTGCACCCGAAACCCTATGGGTTGGACAGCGCAGAGTTGAATTTGTTGGAAAATGCTTGAAGCATGTGGGTTGGAAAGCCCGTGATTAAAGCTGAAGCTGGGAAAGCCCGTCGACTGCCCTAATGTTTGAAGCCGAAGCTGGTATTGAGGACCACCTGAGCAGGGTCACGGCCATCCAACGAGGAAGCTGCCAAAGCGCGCGGAACTACCTAAAGCTTGGATCGACGATAGAAGATTTGTCGCTCTTCTCTTGTCTGGACGATCTTTAAAGCTATATTATATAAGATGTTATTAAGTATAGTGCACCTATGTCTGCACATGGAGGACCTGGTCTACGGAAAGACGCAGGATGGCAGCCTGGATTATTGGAACTGGCTGGAATGAATCTCTGTTGCATTTCGTTAATACAAATGCACACTGAGCTGGGTTGGCAAGCCCCGTCAAATAACGAAGTGGGTTGGGAAGCCCCGTCATATGATAAGCAACTGGGTTGGCAAGCCCCACGCGATTAAAGACGTGGGTTGGGAAGCCCCGACCCTAAACTCCAGATTTTTCGCGTAAGAAATTTTTCGTTATCCTAGCAAGGCTAAAGTGATCGAGTAATTGTGAGCTGCTGCAGGACGTGGTCGCCACCTGTTGCTGGAACAACGGCAAAGTCTGGAACGCCGACTCCAGGACCTGTTCAAAGACCCCACACAAGCCTCAAAGTAGGTAGTTTACCCTTGAGTCCCACAGTCCGTAGATCAATGGCAGGATACAGTCGTTTCCCGACAGGCCGGGCAACCGGAGCTCTTTCGAGGGACCAATCATGCGCTCCACATCGCCGGCGTTCCCGGGCTGAAGCTCTGCAGCAGACAAAGCACCTGCCAAAAGGGCCAGAAGGAAACCCCCGATCGAGAGAGAGGCGCCAATCCAATTGCTGCGAGGACTGCCCTGCTCCGTAGCCACAGCCGGCATTCCAGCTGCCCCAGCCGCGTTTTTTGCGATAATATACGTATGTATGTATATATATATATATAGATAGATAGATAGATAGATAGATAGATAGCTTGATTGATTGATTGATTGTGTAGACTATAGGAAGTGTTTAGAAGGGTTAGGGTTTTCAAAAACAAAAAATGTTCTATATATAGTCTTCCCAGTGCGCCAGCCGGATCCGGCCATCCTGCTGCTGCAGCCTGCTGTGCGACCATGTCATGCACCGACCAGGATCCTCCAGGGGTTTACAGAGTTTATGTGTAGGGTTTGCGGAATATTTAAACCTCGAATCTGTTTTCTTTAAACATATCTACGTGCTTTGGGGCTCAGGGGTAGCCTTAACACTTGAATCCGATTATTCGGCTTCAAAAACTGGGGCAGTCGACGGGCTTTCCAACCCAGCTTCAGCTTCAATCACGGGCTTTCCGCTTCAGCTTCAATCACGGGCTTTCCAACCCACATGCTTCAAACGTTTTCCAACAAATTAAATTCAATTCTGGGCATTGTGTCATGATCTGGTCGTGGGTGTCCTGCGTACACTTTTCCCGACTTTCCTCCTTTGTTGGAAGCTGCCAAGGCATGGCTGTCCCAGGAGACTGGTGCAGTGGGCGAGCGACTCGCTTTTTACTCAGCAGTGGAGGAGGAGCTGGCCCCGCCTCCGGCAGGAAAGGCAAAGGCAAAGGTACGTGCAAAACGGGAAGAATTGGGGGTGAAACAATACATTGGAACCTTAAGACCTTAAGACCCGTTTTCGAGAACTTAGTCTTCCTCATGCAGGATAGGCTTGGACCCAGCTTAACCCGGAAATCCACACACGCACAAACCCAAACTTTAAACCTTTAACTGGGTGGAGAGCGAGAGAGAGACGGGCCTGCCAAAGCGACTCCGCCTCTCGAATCCGCAGCAGCGAGATGTCCATCAGCGCGTGTTGCGCAGAGAGCGGGTCAGCTGACGTCGTTCAGTCGGCGTGACCTATTTCCAACTTTTCTGGAGCTCAGTAGAAAAGTAAATCGGCCCGGTATATTCCTGGGCATAATGTTGCAGTGGCTGTACGCTAGTAGCTTTGAGCACGCGGACAAGCTCATTTGCTGTTGTATCCACTTCGGGAAACTCTAACCTCATGCTAACTCCACGGTGGGCTTGCTGTACACCAAGCGCCCGCAAACTAAAACACTTCTTCCTTCTGGCCGGCCAGATAGAGATGCGCCACCTGGTCGGCCACTGCGACCATGCTGTGCGTGAGCTGCCGCAGACTCTCTGGATTTGGGAATGTCCTAGGGCACTCCTGCAATTGTCAGCGAACTGCAAGCCAGCTTGTGGGCAGACTCCAGTGCAGACCACAGGAGTTCCAAGTACGTAGTTCCAGATTTCGCCCGTCCTATTGTGGCATCAGGTAGCCATTTGAGCCCTCGAGCCCAATGCCAAAATGGAAGCACGTAACACGGTGGCCATGGACACAGCTCGAGGGGCAAGTGGCAGCTGCAGCTGAGTGCCTCCGCTGAGGCACTGCTTTAAACCCTGAAAGGCTCAACCCTGTAGACCCTGGGTTACTAGACATCTGGGAGGCAATGTAATGTAATCTCCCAAGGAATAATTGAAATAATTGAAATAATTCAAATCGGTCGGATTTCAATTCACAAAATTATTTCAATTCACAAAAGGGCCTTGTGAATTGAAATAATTGAAATCGGCCGGATTTGAATTATTTCAAATATTTCAATTATTTAAATAATTCAAATCGGTGGGATTAGTGGCTTGGCAAAAAAACCCACCGAT
>CAJNJA010011096.1:0-13842 GCA_905231915.1 Symbiodinium necroappetens | reverse complement strand
TGAAACAGAATAAAAAACACAGCTCATGTGCAAGTGCTAGGCCATCATTTGAGAAGGACACCTCCTTGTAGTGCCCGGGAGAACTTCTCTGCGGCTGGCCGTGGTTTCCAGAGCGGGTCTGGGCGAGAGTCCCTTGTAGAATTGAACCTTGGTAAAGCCCCATTGAAGCAAGTTGGGCCAGGGGCAAAGCTGTCCCGGCATGTCAGGGCGTTACAGGCAGTTACAGGGTCCTTTGGCAGAGCATTTTCCATGGTGATCAGAGGCCTAAACTTGGCCCCACACCAAGTCTGAGCATGGAAGGAGATGGCCAGAAATGGCAGCCAGCTCTCCCAGAGATTGCTTTTAGTCTGCATGCTCGCATTTGGCTCTATGAATCTTGCTGGCTGGAGTGCAGGTGCCCCGAACTCCGGCGTGGAAGGCCCTGTGCAACGTGGCCGACTCGGCCAGCCTCAGATGGGCGGAAGCCAGTGGTGCAAGTTCGGACTGTGGTCGCCTCTTGTAACTCTTCTACCTGGAGTCTTGCCCCACCTGTGCAGCTGGGACGAGGTGTGTTTAAAAGTCAGCCAGGGCCGAAACGGTTTGCCCTGCCTGATCTGTATGACTCGTGGCTTCTATCTCAGTAGGCCCGACTTTGTTGCCCGCTTTGGAGTGCAGAAGCCTCGGTAAAGCTGTAAGCTGATGTAAGCTGCAGCTGCAGCACCCTTCAGCCTGTGCCGGCTATCAAGTTGCATCTCAGCTGCCAGCTTGCTGCCGGGATCCTGAGCTTGTAGGTTAGCCGCCAGGCCCTTCCCTTTGGGAGCTCGGGTGCTGCGTTGATGCTCCCAAAGGATCCGCCTCTTGCCTGCCTTGACCAGAGCAGTCTGCGGGGCGAGTTGGCTACCCGGCCAGTCACAACCTGCGGCCCGCCGGCGCCTTGGTCCACCAGGCGAGCGGCTCATCCCTGATTTGGGTTTGTTCCACGGTTTCTGGGTCCTAAGCCCTAACGTCGAAACCCTACATCTTCCTTTGTTGGTCGTGTGCAGCACGCCTTCAATTCAAGTTGGGACCGCGGTCATGCAGGCATCCACAGCATTCCACAGCTCGAGTGCAGGTCCGTGATTGAGACAAGCCTCGGCAAGCATGAAAGATGGCAAGCAGGCTCCGGGAGCTGTGTGGAAGAGAGCCCCTTCCTCTCTGCTCTGCTGCATGCCTTCACAGGTATTGGTGCCCGGCGCAGCTCTGTAGGGATTGGTTGTGCAAGCCGCATTTCTGCTCTGTTCGAAGCTTCAAATCTGAGCAGCAAAGTCAGCAATGGAACTCTAGCGGCTATAGCGCCCAACGTCAGGAGCCGCTACGTCGAATTCGAGATGTTACGGTCTCTGTCAGTAAGGACTCCGGCACAGAGGCCCTGATTGCTGAGAGCTTCCATCGAGTCAGCCCACAGTTGCTCTGCATCTTCGGGTGGTGCATCTTCTGTGAGCAAGCGTGCCCGAAACATGTACCGATCCCCTGAGCCTGCGCAACCAATGTGCATGCCTGCCTGAGCTCTCCAGACCCTACAGGAAGCAGAAGGCCGCTTCAGCTCCCCCCTGGGATCTTTTTGGATTGAATTTGCTCTGCGGGGTTCTTTCCTGCAGGGTTCTTCCCTAGACTCCGCGCACACTTGGAAAGGCCCCGTCTCCTGGAGCCCACCCAAGCAGGGCTCAGAGGTGAGTCTCCCAGCTTGGCTTTGCCCCACCTTATGCTTTCGAAGCCAGGGGCTCTTGATTGCCTTCGACGCCGTCGCTGTCTTCTTGCCGGAGGGTTGAGACCGGAGGCCAAGAAGCCTCCCAGCCCGGCGCTCAGTGGCCCGAGTTCTTCCGGGCTCTAGGCATGGAGAGTCACCTTGAATCTGTGCCTGCGAAGAACCGAGTTACGGTGAACGCCAAGGCCAGGGATACCCGGCAGCGCATCTCACCCAGCAGCTGGAAGACCAAATCCACGTCTTGAACTTGAGCTGGTTGAGGGGCCTTGTAGTTTTTGGCACCTGCCACATGCAAAGCCGGTGAGAGAGCTCCCAGACTCAAAGGCTAGGATGCTGCGCATCCGCATGCAGCAAGAGGCTTTGAGTTGCATGGAGCAGGCCATGGACTGCGTCTGGCCAGGATAGCGCTTGGCGACTGGCGATCTTTAGCAACTCCGGATTCCAGGCATCTTGGGGTGGAGGTTGATCCGAGTCTCCCAAGAATAAGAACTATAAGGAGTAGGGGCAAACTAGGATGCCAGTCATAACAAGTGCGCTTCTTCCCAAGAGGAGGCCCGTAGTCTTCGCAACTCCCGGCTGGATTTCTGGCTTGCTCCAGACTTCTGAAGCAGAGAAGGCTCTAGACAAAGAGTTGACGCTGTCATGTGGGTCTGTTAGTCTCTTGATGGACTGAAGCGCCCTACCTGTTCCGCTTGGATTGAGACAGTTCCTCAGCAAACCCGGTAACAGGAGTCTGGAAGCTCAGTCGGCTTCGCAGGATGTCGCAGTCTAGCTTGTGTGCCTTCTCGCGTTCGAGGCTGCTGTTGAACTGGGCCTACGTGGACCCGCGGCTAGGATTTCAAGCAGCCTGTGATCGCACTTGACGCAATGGCAGGCAGCCAGCATCCAGTCTTAAATCCTTCTTGTTGATCTTTCTGCACCCGTGTGCCAGTCAAATTGCCAACCGTTCGAGGTGTTTTGCATTGCCAGTGCCCTTGGACCGTAGCCTAAGCCCTCAACCCCATTACCATCATACACCCTTTCATGTGTTGTGCAGCAAGGCCGGAGCTTTCCGCAATCCCTTTGAGAGGTCCGTGACTCCGTGACTGATCAAGGCCAGGAGCCTCTGTGTTGCTATGATGCGCGGCCGGAATCCAACGATCGAGTCGAGCGTTCGCCTTAGGCTGCTAGTGTGCTTACAAGACTTAACGGGACTCGAAGCCCAACTCTGGTAATCCTGCGCCCCCTGCTAATCTCGGCCTGTCTCTTGGGCCGTAGCAAAGAGACTAGGGTTCTTTAAAAGGGCTCTCTCAGCAATGCTAGTCGTGCTAAGCCTTAGCTTGGCAGGTGCTTCCACTGGTAGGAGCCTTCATTGCTTTGGATGGACGAAGAGACAGACTCCTGGAGAGGTATATACCTGCCTCAGTGCCCGAGCTCTGTGGACCTGTGAGCCCAGAGCGGAGCGAGTATACCTTGATGCGACTCCTGAGGAGAGCAGGCCCAGGGCCCAGCTACAGATCCTGCGCCTCCCCTCAGTTTTAGAAGAAAGCTTGCTGCAGTCATTGTGAGCCTCATGTGGCGCTGTCAGCAGTGCGACTGTGGTAACCTCGGTCTTAAAGGGAAATGTAAGCTCAGCCTGCATTCCTGCTCAAGTCTCAACCACACAGAAGATTTTTCCGCAACTCGGCTGAGGAGTGCGGTACTCTGGATCTGAGTGAGTAGTTCTGCTACCAGAGAAACACTGGTGTGCAGGACTCTGGCAAGAGCACAAAGAGCACAGGACGCCACAGCAATCCACAGCAGTTTGCGGAACCACCTGCTTTCAGCCACACCTGTTGCCATCAGTTGTGGCACCGACTGAGTGGACGGCTCTTCGACAGCCCGTTCTTTGGCCTTCGGCTTGCTCTTAGGCTTTTTGGGGGTTTGCGTTTTTTTCTTTGTCGCCAGCAACGATCAGAGAGTGATCGCACCTCCGAGTTGAGCACTCCCCTGTTGCCTGAGCTGAGAACCTCCGCGATTGGTAGGGCTCTGGCACATTCCGGGATTCCGGAAACCTGCTTCTAGGTGTCATCAACTAAGACGATTTGAGTCCCGTAGGCTGGTTGTCCAGCACAGAACCTGCTCTGCAAAAGAGCAGCAACCAGTTCGAATACTTTGGTGGTGCACCGACCATTCCTTGCTCCCAGAGCTACGCTCGGTCGCAGCCTCGTTGCCGGAGCCCCCCCAATGTCCCACTGGGCAGGTCTCGGTCTTGAAGGCTTCACGCTGAAGGTTGCCAGGCCTTGCTCCTCGGTTTTTCCGGCTATAGCTCGTATGGCTCGTGCCCTAAACCCTGATCCCTAAACCCTTATAAGCCCTAAATCCTATAGCTCGTATGGCTCGTGCTCGGCATCAGGCCTCTGCATCATGTGCACTCTGGTTCTTTTAAGGTCCTGTGGGGGATCCTCGAGGGTTCGGGTGCACTGTGCTGGCCCCGCATGCTACCTCAGAGTCCTGGCAGCCCTGCGCTTAAGCTTGTCCTTTCATCCACAGCCGGAAGTTTGGGAAATGAATATCCAAGCCTGACCCAAGCAAAGACGCAACAGTCTCGCCCTGAGGCCCATAGCCCGGCGAAGGAGGTCGCAAGTTGAGGGTCAAAGAGCTTGCATGTCTGCAGCAGCAGCTCTTTCGTGAGTTCGCGAGCTGTACCATCTTGCTGGCACCTTTGATGGCACATGCCGGCAGAACCGCTTTGCAGCTATGCTTGATGACTGCTTTTGCGCGTCCCCGCTGTCAGGATCCATGAAGGAGAAGCAGATGCAAATGCAAGACTGCAAGCACACATGTGCATCCATCACAAGGTTTTTGTCCTGCACGCTTTTCGAGCAATGAGCGAGCAAGGTGCATCTTGCCCGGCGTGGTGCAGCAGAGCTTTGCCGATGTGGTTTTGACCTGCTGTGGCAGACAAGTGTCTCTCAAGCTGCCGGCTCGAAGCATCAGAAGTGGCATCCTGCCTTCTTGCGCGTTCAGCAGCCGCCTAGTCAGCATGAGGCTCTCGAACTCATGAGAACTGGCTCATGGTATGTAATGAGTTTGAAAGCCCTGCAGCAGATGTATGCGTTGGAAATGCATTCTCTACATTGGCCCCGAAGTTGCAGTCGAACGCATCTGTGCAGGGCCTTCCCTAACTGTGCGTGTTGAGGCACGGTCGGCTCAAGAACATCTGGGGTGGGTTGCTGATTTTTTCTCTGGCCTGCAGTAACAGGTCTCTGCGGTCGCAAGAGGCTTGCACGCGCCTTGGTGAATTTTTGGGAGATCTACTAAACAAGTCCGATGAAACCGTAAATGTCCCCCCACAGCAGCGTGGTAAATCCTTTCCCAACATCTTGCAAGGGGTGGACAGGTTGGCCTGGCACCTTAGCGTGATGGAGGCCAGGGGCTGCGGAGCTTTACGCAAATCCTTGGTACAGCTCTGAGCTCCCGCAGCTACCCGACCCGGCGCCCAGGGCCCCAGGCAGGGGTTTTAGCCTGTAGGAGCGAAGAGCTTAGGCCGTCGCCATTCCGCAAAGACTGATGCCTCCTGAAGGGTTTCTGTAATAGCTGCCTTGTTGGGGCTATTGCTTCGGAAGTGGTCGACCTTGTCCAGTCCACCGCTCAGTTCATGTGCAGTGCTTTGTCGTCGGGTTTGAGTGAACTTCCACGCTGAAATTCATGGCCTGCTCAGCAGCGCCACTACGGCATCCTCTGAACATTTGGGCCTCGTGTTCAGGATTTGTATCACTTCGTAGTGAGGAACGCCCAGAGTGAGCAGGTCGATGCGTGCGCGGCTCCCTTAACCACAGCCTGAGGGCAGTCCTGGCCCCTGCAGTCGGCGCCTGTCGCTGTAACCTGGTAGTTTCTTTTTATGGTTTATATTTAGAATCCTATAAGATATTATATTCCCAAACAGGAACTACTTTGGGGCCTCTGGATGTTGCACCCTCAGTCCAGGCTCGTTGTCTCGCAACGTGGACTTAAGAGGCGGGTGGCGCGCTTTGCCAAAGCTTTGCGTCATGACCAATTTGACAGTCCCGGCTTTGGTTTTGCGGGATATGTCAAGACCACACCAGATCTCTTCGCTTACATGCATCTGCAGCCTGCCGAGGACGCAAGCGGTTCCAAACCGCTTGTTGTCTACACTCTTTGGGAACCATGACGGCGACTAAGCTCACCTGAACCTCGTATGAGTGTGATGTGGGATGACTGCTTCATCTGCCCCCCCTATTCAGATGCCCTGCTGACAGTACTGCATCGCCACAGAGAAGGGAAGAAGCAGGAAATCCCCGAAAGAGCTTGCCTTCGTGGTGGCTTCGGGAGTTCACCCTTGTCAGCCGCGCCAGACATCTCGCCACTTGGCACATTATTATTAACCTAGAATATGCCAGCCTTTGTGATTCTCTGTCTCCACGTCGACGAAGGTCCAGGGGCACAGACACACCATGCGGCTCTGTCCAGCTCAAGACACGGGGGCACAAAGATTGCAGCGATCCAGGCTGGGACAGGCCCAAGGATTCCCGTCCTGAGCTCAAAGCTCCCCAATGGCGTTCAATTGCATGTCCTCCGGGCACAGATCTTGGATAATCTGCCAACACGGCTGGTGCTCTTCCAACATGCAGGCTGGTCCCTGGCGGGCTGGCTGAGGTCTGCTTATCATCAACCTCCGCGGCGACGTGAGTCGACCGCAGTGACAGTTTCGTGAATCCTCTCGAGGACCCTCGATGATCAAACTGAATCACACCGTCCGATCCCTTGCAGCAACTCAGCGCGGTGCCAGCCGGGGTAGTGGGGTCAAAACATTCCTCTCGCATCTGGTCTGCTGACTAAGGATATCGGTCTTCTTGCTCTAAACCCTTATCGAACAAAGCGATCCATGGCAAGAAAACCTCTAGGCAATGCGGGTGGATGTGGGCGTGGGTGTGGGTGTGGTAGTTGTGGGTGGGTGATGTGGTGTGTGGGTGTGGGTGTGGCTCAGTAGTGGATGGATCTCTGTGTTCTCGCGAACAGAGGCAAACCCTGGGGTGCCGGGTCCCGCGCTCGTGGTCGAAACTACACTTCCCGACAAAGAGCCTGATGACTGGGCGTTGCAAGCTGTTGGGTCAAACTAAGGCGCGGCGAAGAGATTGGCCAAGCAACCAAGCTTCATGCCACGCAAGCCAGGGAAGAGTATGGACGGGCTTTCTGGCAAGCAGCACTGTTTTTTGTGGCTTCAGCTTCGGCTCCTGAAAAGAGTTGATCTTGGCCTCTTTCTGATGTACTATAACCCCGACCCCCGGAAGGATCTAAACAGTCGATCCCCCAATTTGGGACCCTGTACTAAAGGGTACTTTATAGGAACCCCCTTATGGGATCTGTGTAGTGCGGGAGAGCGTGTTGCCAGGCTCCGGGCCTTGAGCCGCTTTGTGCACCGGCGAGTTTCCACTCGCTCGATTCGAACTCCGGCTCGGGCTTCCTGCCACGTGGCTTCTTTTCCCCACTTTTGGGGGGTTCCTTCTTGCAATTCTAGTATAATATACCCCAAAGCCCCATTCTAATTAATTAGGCCCCGGGTTCCTTCTTGCAATTTTCGTATAATATAGTCCAAAGCCCCATTAGTCTAATTAATCAGGCCCCTGTATTACGTGGCAGCGTGGGCTTTGATCCTGGCTGCTGTCGACGTGAGCACCCCAAAGCTTGGGCCCCTGATTTGAAGGCTCCTCCTTCCTTCGCCGCTGTCTCTGTGCGTTTCGCAGTGCGCGGCAAGAATTTGGACTCACCATCTCGATCAATTGGCCGTGTTGCAGTCGTGCTGGAGCCCTGCGGAATCATGCAGGAAGTGGCCATGGTGTCCCAACTGAGCATTCGCCGCTGGGTTTGGCATCAGGGTCCCCGCAAGGCTGTGCGAGGTCTCATCTCGCTGAGAGCCTCGTGTTGCCGCTCCCTCCGTGCCTACCCAGGTGCCCAGGCAGGGGCGGGCAGATGCACAGCCTTTAAGAGTGATAGTCCTGGGTCAGCCTCATTGAGGTTGTTGCCGTTTGAACAGGGGGCTTCTGATCAGAGCCTGAGCTCCTTCGGAGCCTGAGATCTCAGTTGCCAAGTTGGATTCTGAAGTGCTTCCGGCAGGTATCGAGCTGAGGAAGAGGGCTTCTTCCTGACCATGTCCGCTGTTCCCGAGCCCGTGGAGGCTGAAAGCCTCCTTCCCTGGATTGCAGGTCTGCTGAATCTGCTGCTTCAGCCGCGGTGTGCCAAAGCGCCTTGCAGGCTCGGATCTCTTCGGGCTTCTCGGGCTTTTGCGACCAGCCCTGTGTGGAGACTGTCGGGGCCCATGAAGGGCTCTTAAGCCAGCCTGAAGCGGTGTGGGCCTCGAACATCTGCTTTTCCCTTGTGATCCGGGCTCTGAGTTGGGGTGCATGTGCCACCAGAGCCTTAAAGCCGTGATACAGCTACCCTGAAGTCTTATACCTGTAGGGTTTAGGGTTTAGGGTTTCCCGTATGAGAGAGTTGCACCGTGACCTTGCGTGTAGTTTGGGACTCTTGGTCGTGAGCGGTGGCGGGCGGTGATACCTGCATTCGCCACAGGCGTCAGGGCTTGCGCCACACAACGGTAGATGTTTAGAATTGCTATCTTACATGTCTCGGAGGCAAGAAAAGCTCTAGTTGTGTCGCTGACCAGCGGAAAACGAGGAAGAGCGCCTCAACAGCAGCTGACCGCATTCCGAGCGGGAAGAGCCGCGCTTGCGCCTTTTGTGGTCGCGGCAACTGCCCGAAGCCTCTAAGAGCCAAAGTCTGGAGCCTCTAAGAGCCAAAGTCCGGCAGGAAGCACTTCTCAGATTTCCATGACCAAGGCCCTAGACATACTTTCCCGACGGGGCCTTCCCAAGCTGTCATGCTTTTTAAGAGGATCCCTGTTAAGGGCGCCTTCTTGTGGGGGAAACAAGCCCTCCGGGCCTCGCAGGCCCTTTCGGCTTTCATTGGGCCTGTGGGAACCAGGCCGTCTCCTGAGGCTTCGGCTCGAGGTCGCGAAGATGTCCTTTGCACTGGATTCCTCCTTTCTTCCGGGAAGCCAAAGAGTTGAGGGAGGCAAAAAGGGCCCATGTAGGTGTGGAGTGGTGGGCTTCTGCCGGGTTTGGCTCACTTGCAATCTGGCCTCTTGGGTTTGTTTCCTCTCCTCCACAATGAAAAGCATGGTATGGGCTGGGGGAAGAGCAGGGTGCGTAGAGAAAGATCTCAGAAAACACATCATCAAAGCTGCAGCAATGCTAGTGCCATCTTGCCCTCCACGCGGGCCCGGTCGAGGGCCGCCGTGGCTGCGTGGCACGGTTTCCCTGGCCTGCACGGAGGCAGCATCGTGGCGGAGCGGTTGTCACGTTGCTCTGGGAAGCACCTTGCCTTCGTCACCGGCTCCAGTGACTCCCATCGCCAGGATCTTCGCATGCCGTGCGTGGGGGGGCTTGCTTTGCATCTGCTGTGGCCCGGTCTACACAGCCGTCTCTTCACCGAGAGGGCCCAAGTGTTTGAGACGGCAACTTCCGCTTAAAGCTGGCCAAAGCTAAGATGGGCTGTCGACTTGCTGGTGCTTAAGGGGAGCGGGGAAGTGACTCCCCAAAAAATAGTCCCTATATAAACCCCTATAAGGGTACCTATGGGTGCGCCTACTTGGCGGCGCTGAGTGACGTCAACTTGTATGTCACCCTTACGACGCTGAACTCTCCCATGGCACTCCCCCTTAAGCAGTCGAGTGGCCGGAGATGTCATCAGAGTAGAACAACGCATGGTCTGCAGCCTCGAGCCTCTCTGGGAGCCGCTGCATGGAGCTAAGGCCCGTAAGGCAGCCAGAAGTCCTGCGTCTCAAATCTTCCACATGCTTCTGTGGCCTTGGCCTCAGCGTAACCGAAAGCATCAAGCCCACAGGACATCCTCCGGACACCAGGCTCGAGATTTGCATCATTTTGGTCGCGTACTAAGCTGTGGAGCCTTATGCAACAAGGGCATCGGGAGCTTTGCTTCAAGCGCAGTCCTGCATGTGTCGAAAATTCGTAGGACTTTTGAAGAAGGTTTGCAATAAAGCTTGCTCGGCAGCTTGGTTTTGCAAAGTCCAGCTTGCCTCCAAGGGGTAGCCGCCTGGTTCAGCACCTTGTGCACGTGGATCTGGCAGACAGTATCCTGACAGCAGCTGCTATCGTTTCAGGCCAGTGGGCTTTGCCTCAAATCCGCGTTCAACTTTGCGGTGACCGCCCTTTCAGCTGCCAAAGTCACACGAGCACCGGCTCTTGCCGCTTGAGCGGCCTTTTGAGCCTGTGCCCTGCGAAGCCCTGCGAAGCTGCACTGGCTGCAGTGGCTAATTATAAGCTCTGGTGCCTAACGCGGCAAGAACTCCATGGCCGCTGTTTCTGCGAGCTGGGAGCTGAGCTGGCAAGTATGCCTCTGGCCTACCGAATCGCTCAAAGGGGTGAGCTAGCAGCTGCTAGCAGCTGGTAAAAAGTAAAGAGATATATAGGAGATGTCTTTTCTCGCGTCCCGAGAGCAAGGACCCAAGGCAGCAAAGTCCCAGAGCTCACTTCGCCTTTCAGGCAATGTGGAGTAGTGATTTGGGTGAACCGTTCTGTGACTGCATACTAGTCCAGCTGCAGCCACTGCGAGACCTGCCGGTGTTGGGACACAGTTGGATTTTGGGGCACGCAGGAGTGAAGGACCTTGATGTCGGATGTCTCCCAAGCTGTTTGGTATGGATCAGTGCCATTTTGTTCCATGGGTATCCGTAACAGGACGTTAGGTCCCAGAGCCCTAAGCTGTCTCAGCCAGAGGCCCACTTCCCAAAAGGACTTCGCCTACACCAGCAGGGCCCAGCGGCCATGCCATTGAAGCGAAAGGTCCTGGACCTTCTTGCCCCCTTGCTAAGCATTCTAAGCATGGAGGGGATCCCGAGTAAGGTCACCGCTGGCGGTAGAAGCAAATCGCGGGCTGCCTCATAGCCGGGGGCCACTTCTTCTCCTTGGGCGTGGCTTTATCAACCGGCTTGGCTGCAACCTTTGCTGATACCACCTGTTTTGCAGCCGGCAGATCACCGGGGCAACCGTCGGCACCGGCACAGGGCCTCCGATAGTGGGAGTTCTTTGACCACGGTTCATCTGACCCCGAATGTCAATCTCGACTCTCGCAACACGCTTTTGGGTGGATGATATGTGCTTGGTGCAACCTGCGACGCGGATGGGCCTACAGAGCCAGCCACGCCAACTGTGGATGCCGCGTCTGATCCTTGGGACTGACTCTGAACTTGCTGCACGCGAGGGTTCCAGCACTCGTTGGCATAATGACCCTTCTTGCCTCAGTTGTGGCGTGCGACATTGGCACGGCTGCCTTTGCCAGGTTGCTGCTGCTGTTGTGCACCGCCTTTACCCTTCTGCTGTTTGCCTTGGCCTTTGCCTTTCTGAGGCTTGCCATCTTTGTCCTTGCCTTTGCCAGGTTGCTGCTGTTGTTGTGTTCTGCTGCTTGCCTTTGCCTTTAGCCTTTTTCTGAAGCGCATCAACCTCCATGGGAACTGGGCCTTGGTCGGCAGTTGACGGCATTGGCACGACACCGAAGGCCTGGTGCATCTTGGCCGGGGTCCATGACGTGGTTGTCAGCTCGTACCCCAGCACGTAGTCTCGGACGCTCTGGTAAGTGCTGGTGTCTGCCATTTGCAATTGCACATGTTGCTTTATGGCATTCGGAAGACACCGCACTAAAGTACCCAACATCACATCTTCGCCCGGCTGCCTCCCTGTCGCCCTCTGGTATTCGTCTGCCACACGCTCCAGTCCATGAATCTGTTCCCGCACGCTGCGGTCTCTGCTGAAGGTGGGCAGTGCCATCAGGGCCTTAAGGAGCGCAAGGCCACGGAATTTATCTGGGTGCATACGTGTTAGTCAGCAACCGCCAAACCTCAGGACCATTGCGATCAGTCACACCGACGTGAACCGAGCTGCTGAAAAGGTCATGGGGCATTGTCGTAACTTCGGCTCACCTCCTAAAGCCCTAAAGCCTAATTCTTCCAACCAAAGGCCTGCGGTCTCCCCGGCTGCCTCTGCTAAGCTGGCGCGGCGAGGCGCCTCGGCCATGAATCCGGCTGTGGAACACAGT
Organism: Symbiodinium necroappetens; assembly: GCA_905231915.1. Classification (NCBI taxonomy): domain Eukaryota; class Dinophyceae; order Suessiales; family Symbiodiniaceae; genus Symbiodinium; species Symbiodinium necroappetens. The sequence goes on along the minus strand of CAJNJA010011096.1, from coordinate 2,027 downwards.
CCAGAACTGAAACTTTGCGAAACCTAATCGGCACACGGAGTTTCATAGAGGGCAGAGCCGATGCAAGTGGCCCGTCCTGCTTTTGACTTTTAACCCTGACCTCGCTCGTCGTACAGTTCCGTCAATCGCATGCATCCTACGTCGCACAGCCTGGTCCAGGGGCCAGCTTCAAGCCCTGAGGTAGACTGATGCGGTTCTGCAGGTGCCCCCCTCCCCCGATCCGCCCAGTGATATCACGACTTTGTTTGTTAATTCCACGAGTGGCGAAAAGGGTACAGCTTTCTGTTCGGGTTAGTCCGGTCCCATTTTCCCACGGGTCCGTGATGGGGTTCGGGTCCAATTTAGGAGTCTAGGGAAAATTTGGTCGAGGCATCTTCCTGCAAAATAGGGTCGGTATGAATGTCTGGCGGCGCTGTTATTCTTTGTTTGCGCCATACTGTATCGTAGAAGCTGCAGCTGTATTCTGCAAACATGTTGTGGGCGAAGCTGCGTTATTCTTGTGGCCCAATTCGAACCTGTCGCCTGGAAGCCGGACCTCACCCACAAAAAACACTCTGTCATGCATTGTAATGGTTAAAGGTTAAAGCAATCCCAAAATTTGCAGTCGAAGCTGTCATTCGTTCTGCAAAAGCAGTAGTCGAGACTGTATTCCTCCAGAAGCTCACTGCGAAAACTGTATTGCCCAAAAAACTGCCTAAAACTTGGTCCAAGCCGAAGTTTGCTGCTTTCAGCAAGACCGCGCGTGAGCTATTTCGAAGAGTTTGTTCGTCATCTTTGTCGCGTCCGTGCCCGCAGCATTTCCCATGATGCACCATGGCCGGCCGAGCCGCCTGCCCGCGTGAAGCTGAGGGGAACGGTCGGGTTTGCCAAATCTCCGACAGACTAAAACGACACACATTGACATCATACATTGCTGCTTGCTGCGCCTGTATACATGTACAAAGCATGCACATGGAAGGTGCACTCATTGAACCAATACCTGCTTTTGTCGCCCCCAGCTCGAACCCGTTCAGGCCGAAATTGGCAATCCCTGGAAGCAAGCGGGCCAGTGCGGCACGCACAGCAGTGAGGGCCCTAGAAGTACCATGCTTTTGCACGCGTGTCTGGTCTCGAACGTTATGTTTCATGTGAGCTCATGTCATGAAAACGGAACGCTCTGCGTGGAAACGGACACCACCGAAAGACAGCACGCAAGATCTATAACGACTACATCAACACGTATATTTGCCTTGTTCCGCTGGAAAGAAACAACAAGTCAAACATAAAAGGACACATCCGCCACACGTTGGGGTATCGTGCATTTCTGCAGGCGCTGCACGACGAACGTCAGAAGTTAAATAAGCAGTTCTTGTTGTTTCCAGCCATTGGTCCGATGGACATCGACGTTATGGTCGTTTCTGCAAATCGCGGAGAGGTCGCAAAATGAGAGGGTGCACAATCGAAACATCTGGGGGTTTCCGAATATAGGGGACCCTAATATAGTACCCTAAATAGTAGGATCCTTATTCTAAGGACCCCCAAAATGAGGTACCCCTTAGTTTCGGAAACTCCCATATCGAAGCTTGAATCTTGAGCTTCTTTCGTTCACAACCTAGACCCGAAAAGCCCTAACCCTATAAGCTCTCAAACCTAAACCCTAAACTGAGCCTAAACCCTATATAAACCCTAAAAATCTAAACGCTAAACTGAGCCTAAACCCTATATAAACCCTAAAAATCTAAACGCTAAACTGAGCCTAAACCCTATATAGACCCTAAACCTAAACCCTAAACTGAGCCTACACCCTGAACCCTAAACCTAAACCCTAAACTGAGCCTGAACCCTAAACCCTGAACCCAAGGCCCAGCTTTGGGATCTTCCAGCTGGTAAAGCGGGCAGGGGGCCCAGCATCCAAGACGTCCAGTATCTACCTGGACCCTATGAAACCTAGCGTTTTGGGGCTCCTTATTATGATTGCGTTTTTTTTTAGAAGTCCTTAAGGCAGGTTATGTGGGGTTAACGTATAGTCTGCGTTGTAGTTCCTTTTT